>JAWQUT010000134.1:1152903-1183112 GCA_033807755.1 Ellobium chinense | reverse complement strand
CAGACAAATGAACAAACAACCAGACAAATGAACAAACAATCAGACAAATGAACAAACAACCAGACAAATGAACAGACAAAAAAAAAATTCACAGACAATCAGGCAGACAGATAGACAAAATAACATCTTTGCAGAGGGCACATTTGAGCTTACATAGGTCAGATTACAAAAAAGTTAATACTGACACTAATGGTTTGGGGGCGTTCATTTTGGAATTCATGTGTTATTTCGCCACTTGTATTATTTTCATGTCGCTGTTTTGTCTATAGATACAAGTAATGTACAAGTTTGTCGGAAGTCCTCTCAAACTGCAACATGATGGAAACGTAACGATTCAGATGGTTCATTTGCTTCAAATGTTTATTTTCTATGCTTGATTTCCATCCTGTGTTTGTGCACTATAATCAGTCATACCGGCAATCTGTTCTGCTCAGTGGGTTATCATGCCGATTCAAAATCTGAAGAGAAAAACTGAACTTTCACATGAACTAATATGTAAATAATTTCTTTTTTTTCTTTATGTGTGAGGAGCATGTTGCTGGGCTTTGTCACATATTAAACTCTTACCGTCTGTCTGCCTGGTGAAAATACTCTCCAAGGGGTATTCTGGCCGTTTCCTACCTTGAAGGGCTTATTATCGCCTCATAATATACCTCTAACAGTTGCCCCTCAAGTGGTTGTGACAGTATGTATACCGTATCTGAATACAGTAATAACGCTCTGGAATGGTACCACCGATAGGAATGCAACTCATTTAAAATAATGATTTTGGACGATCCCCCAAGTTCCGGGAAGAAAAAATAATTTGACAACCGGCAACCAGGAAGAAATCGGCCAGTGACGTATGAGAGGGAACTTGTGGACGATTATTCTCCTTTATCCTCTGTACTAGTACGTATGCAGCCTCAGCACTCTGCCTTGCATCTCCAAATTGTAGACTAAAACTGAATGGCAAAGAATCTTTAGAAGCACTAGGCGAGATGGTGCTTGCATTATGCTGTAAGCACAAGGCCAAGACTCGGTGCTAGGCTAGGCGCTGTTGTCGTAATAGGCTATGTAGTCTGCGTAACCGAACGTATACTCGACCGTCGGGTCATTACGCAAAAGAAAAGCCATGCTCAGCAAGTCATCGTGAATATTTTCTCTTTCTTATTTCATTGTGATAAGTTCAATCATCCTGAATTAATTATAGATATGACCTGTGGCTGGGGCAGCGGGCAAGGCAAGGCTAGACAATGCCAGTTGTTCATAGAAGTTTCCATAAAGACGGTGCCCTGCATGACGTAGTAGCGGCTGGCTGGCTGGTTTTTGTTTCTGGGCCAGCCGTTGTTCTCTCTCTCTCTCTGATTCGTGTTTTCTTTATCAAATGCCTTGACTTGCTGGTAGCTATAGAAAATACCTATAGACTATAATATATAGATATTGCTTGTCCTCTTAAGGATTGACACGCACTCTCCCCAGAGGTTGTAGTTCACAAAACAATGTCCACATCTCACCACCATAAGTGTGTTACAGGATAGAAAATGAAGGAAGGTAGAGTTGAGTCCAATGCTGTGAACAAACTTCAAGCTGAATGTGGAAATTTACCTAAGGGAACCCAGAACTCACAGGAAGCTTTTCATTGAAACTTTATAAACCACAATTGCGGAATCTAGACTAGATTTGTTGCAAGGGCTAACGTTACTGTTCGGAAAGTTCGGAGGGGAATTCCAACTTATCTAATCATATGAGAGGTTCCAGGAAGGCGATTCAGTCCGCTAGTTCTGGGGTCCGACGACAGACGACAGTGTCTAGTCCGAGTCAGGCCTGAGGGCCATGGCTAGCCAGGTCCCATTCCCTGTGTCCCAGTAGTGAAGGTTGGGGTCCGTGACGTTAACTGTCCCTCGACCCAAGGGTGTTCCATAGGGAAGATGATCCGGTTTACTGACTAGGAGCCACGATTTGCGAGTGAAAGTCCCCGGACTGGTAACGGTTAAGCGGGAGTATTCATTCGTAATTCAATTGCCAGAATGCAGCTGGTAATGCCGAAGCTGTGGCTTGGACGAAGGTTGAGACGAATCTGCTTGTTTCCTAGCGTCTTGGCTCGTTGTTTTGGTGAAATTTGATGTAGACAAACGTCATATCCAGCACCGGGTTTTCACGGTGCTCTCCTAACAATGTCCGACTCGGCGCGAAGCAACTAATGCCTAATGCATATTTGTAACAAAGTGCATTGGAGTTTCTATACAAAACTGCACATCAGAGTGCTGAATAGCGCATTTCTTTTCACTAAAGGCGATATATTAAAAACAATGTTTACAGTGCGTTAGGACTAAATGTTTGACATCAGATTTAGCTATTGTCTCTTGGAATGCTCGATACATTTTCTATATGAGATTTTCTGGATTTACTGTCTACATACTGAATTATGTGGAACTATGCACATATTTTGATGTAAAGTAAAGTATGAGGAGAAGAAGGTCTTGGCCAAAATACTCTCCACAGGGCACAGGGTAGTCTGGCCGTGCCTCACCTTATAATAATCTCTGTGTGTCTAGTCAGCTCAACGACAAAATCATCTCGCAGACGGAATGTAAAGGATAGAAGGTCTCGGCCAAAATACTCTCCATATGGTAGTCTGGCCGCCCCCGCCTTAAATGATCTCTGTGTGTTTCTTCAGCTCAATGACAAGATCATCTCGCAGACGGAGTATGAGGAAAAGAAAGTGTACTCCGCAGTGGTCAAGAGGTCGTACTTCAGCTTGATAGTCTATGCCCTTGACCTCACAGTCCTGGTCAGTGATACCAAGTTGAAGGTCAACGTGCCAGGTGAGTTGCCGACTGATCAGAATAAGAGATACACTAGACCCTCAGTATGAGGCACGGTCAACTCTGATTAATCACAATTCGAATAATAGCAACTTCCGCCTAATAAGGTCAGTGTACTCCACATGACAAATTGCTGTATAGAAATCACTGGCTAATTGCAAATCCTTCTAAAAACAATGTTTCTCATGCGTGCGACGGGTTGCAATTAAGCAGATTTCAGTGCAACTCAAAAATACGTATACCTCGTTATTATTATTAGGATGAATTTCACGTGGGTTTGCACGAATGTATCTATATTCTGTCGTTTTTGTCATTCAGCTGGGTTTTGACAATGTACGTATCAATAACAAAAAGTCTCTTTCCCATCATCAAAGTATACATGTACTTATTATAGAGACTTGATCATTTTACACACGAGAAACACTGGCTTTTTTTTGAGCCGTTACAAATGCCACATAAAGGTTGTCCGTGTTATGTTTTAAATTTCTTTTTTAAGCCATGAAAAAAAAAAAAGCTCATTACTATCTGAAATCCATTTTTTTTAAAACTTGCATGTCAAAGTTGATCGCTTACCATTATGTGAAGATTTGATGGAAATCACTCAAAAAGGCATTTCCTGTCGAACTTTGTTTTCTGCAACAACATGTTGGGTCAGTCAGAATGTGGATGTAGTTTCTCACGGTCCCTTCCTGCCTTAACATCAGATTTCAAGACATTTGAAAACAGATGAAGAATAGATAAACTGACATGGTTTACAAACATATGAGTCACTACAAGCCGTTAGAGATGCTTTATAAGGGTAATCAGCGCCAATTTTTCTAAAGGAATAATCAAGATTGCATTTCTAAAGCACAGTTGTTGTTATTGTTGTTGTTGTTGTTGTTGTTGTTGTTGTTGTTGTTGTTGTTGTTGTCGTCGTCGTTAGGGTAGCTTTCTTCGGTTATTCTATGTGAAAATTCCCTTCGATTACCGGTATCTTCCAAATCTCATCATTTTATAGCACAAATTTAAAGAGTTCATTATATTTTGTGACATTCCGTATTATCTAGGTTGAACGAAATGTTTTTTTTACAGGCACATTCCGAGATAAGATGTGTGGCCTGTGTGGGGATTGTGGAACGGACCTCTTCCGACTGAAGAACGGAACTCTGATTGAACCTGGTGTGTCTAGAAACGGTCGCTGGGACGATGGGATTATGGCCTATGCCGCCTCCCAGTTCGCCGTCTTTGACGCTACAGCTCAGACAGAAGAGTGAGTATTCTTTCTTAAAAAGGGAGAGTTTTTTGGTGGTTTTTTTTTGTGTTTTTTTTTGTGTTTTTTTTAATACTGCCACTGACTGACAATCGTCTGATTATTGTCAGAATGTTAGTGATCAGCGCCTATAAGTATAAATGGCAGCGGCACTGTATGCTCCCCAGGAAGTCGAGAAAGTCCTAGAGTGATCGGACCTGCTGGGGTAATAATAGTGTGAAGTCGCATGAGCTGGCATTAGCATTATAATTATATTTTTTCTATTAAGCCATCACACTTGGAGAGAGATGTTTGGAGTTGTTGTGAACTGGAGACAAGTTAAAGACACCACAGTTTACAAGTCATATAATCTCCAGGAGTGTGTATTTGCTTCACAGTCTAATAAGTTCATATTATTTTTTAAATATAATTTAAATCACGTATATATTTTTCTTTCGTTTAGCAGTTTCTGAGAAAACACTGCAGGAATGGCGGGATTTTCATCCTGCGCGCGCCGCTATTGCTCGTGCTGCGTGACGTCAAAAAGTGAGACAGGCTTGCAGACGATTGGTCCAGACAGTTTGCCACGTGCATCTGCACCAGTTGTCTGCAAGCATTGCTTGTTTTATGATGTCATTCAGCGCGAGTGATGGTGGCGTAAAGAGGATAAAAGTCCTGACTCGCCAGAGATGTTTTNCATCCACATCATGTTTTTAGATTTGGAGAGAGACCCTTTAAGGGTGTACGTGTAAAGAGACACGGCATGGTGCATTACCAGGACATTAATATGACATCTCTAATTGATTCCACCAGATCGGGGAGGTCAAGACACGATTTAATGCTGTTTTCGACCGACCTCATATCACTGTAAATCATGATGTTTGTGTTGTTTCAGGAGAGCAAGTTCTTTAAGTTGTTGTTAACATGATGTGACGCTTCTGTGTGTCCTAGTCAACTCACACGGTCACATGAGGCAAAGGCCCATTATTTTTCTTTCTTTCTTTCTTTCTTTCTTTCTTTCTTTCTCTCTTTCTATGTTTTTATATACTTATTTACCCTAGCACTATTTATTTATTTATTTCATTTTTTCTTTCTTCCTTTCTTTCTTTCTTACTTTCTATGTATTTATATACTTATTTACCCTAGCACTATTTATTTATTTATTTATTTATTTATTTATCTGTTGATGTGCTTGATAACAGGTGCAAAGTGCCCGAGTCAACTCCAGTGGCGGAAGAATGTTCACAAGAAATGCAGGCCAAACTGGAAGGGTCGACTCTTTGCGGTGTCTTCATAGATGAGACCAGCCCAATCAATGCCTGCTTCGTTGAGGTAAGGTCCCTGTATAACAACATTCGACTTACTCCCCATTCTACGACTAGACCACTCCCGGGGAGTCTGCGTGCACGGTCATCCGGGCATTGCAAGCCACAACTCCAGCAATCATTACTATCGCTTTCCACTTTACCATATTTCAGAGGAATAGATCTGGCTAATGCGGATGATAAAATGGCGTTTCTTAGCTGGTAGATCTTATATTTCGGGAAGCAATATTTGATGACGCAATGACACAATTACTATATAGGTGTACAGTTTGCCTACACCGGAAGCATGTTTTGTTGAAGTTGACTAATTATGGACGGTCTATGGCACCTTCACTTTAATTGGCAACATTACTCATATTTCTGTTGAGTTGAGATGAAGCGAAGTTTACCGTTGTCATTTTTTTTTCTATGTAACCTGTATTCCTCCATTAACAATAGTAATATTGCAGCGGGTTATAAGTCTCGTATCCTCACTATTGCCCGCTCACGTGACCTCACACTATTATTACCCAGCAGGCCAGACCATTCTAGGACTCTCTCAACTCCCTGGGGAGTATCCAGTACTGCTGCCATCTATAGGCGCTGATCACTAGCATTCAGACAATATCTTTCACTGCCTATAGCCAGATACCCAAATTACAGACGGATGGCCTGAGGGAAATGTGAATGAAATTTTTTCCCAAGGCAGTTACATCATGACCGTGGTCGGGAATCAGCGCCTTTAAGTGGCAATGGCACCATATGTTCCCCGGGAAGCTGAGCAGGTCCTAGAGTAATTAGGCCTGCTAGGGTAATAAAGTGTAAAGTCGCGTAACCGGGCATAAGCCTTGATACGAGACTTATAAACCACATTATTATTATTATTATTATTATTGTTATTATGAAGTATCACTTCATGCCTATCCTCTTCCTTTATAGCCGGGCCAGGTTTTTTATTATGTCCGAATACGGCCTCGGCAAGAATACCACTAGATTTTTTTGTATATGTCCTATTTATTTTTGTGTGTCTTTCTCTTCGCTACTCAGACCGACATTGACAGAATGCAGTTCTACAGTGCCTGTATGGTTGATGCCTGTATGCAAAGCGATCCTCAGACTTCTGTGTGCACCATGGTCAAAGCGTTCGCCCAGGAGTGTCTTTCCCGCGGTATCACCCTGGACTGGAGGAGCGGCGACTTCTGTCGTAAGACATAAATTTTTTGTATATATATGTCGACTTGAAAACACATGTGTTATTTTTCCGGACAAAATACTATGGCTACAGATTTCAAATATAGCGTGAGGATTCGAAAAGATACATCGGTCAACATGACAGCCTTCGAGTATTGATATTCGGAACCTCTGAATTAAAAAGAAATAGATCTGGCAAAAATGTTCCATCCTCTTACAGCTATTGGCAATCCCAATTTGGAAACGAAACAAAATTTTCGCTGGCGAATGACGTCATCAAAATGTGTGTACGCGGAAGTATTCATCAGCGGGAACGGTACTGCCGTTTTATGACAAAAGGAAGAAAGCGCCATCGGGAAAGTTTTGAGAAAATCGCAAAAATGTTTTTCAAACTTTAAGGACTCGCCTTTATAATTGTTTATAATTAACACTGGCGCTTAGTGTCCTTTAAGGTTCCCTAACTTCGTTATTTATTGAGATATCGTAATGGGACCCAGATAAAAATGTGCGTCATCATCCGGGGATTCCAAAACTATAAATAACTCAATCTGACCTACTTTGGCGCTTTTGTCCTTTTGTCATGAAACGGCAGGGTAGTCGTGTTAAGCCGGGGTAAGAGGAGGGGATGAAGAGATACACAAACAGTACACAATATGAAAAATGTTCAGTGTGTGAATTTGGTCACCCCTAGGTCGGTGTCACTATACCTCTCCCTTTTCCAGGCAGGGCGGGGACTTCAGCTAGTGTTCAGTACACCCATTTTCCTCTTCTGCATTTTCATTTGCGGTGTCGTGACTTCTTCAATTTCATGCGGCGCGTTCTTTGCAGAGCATAGAATCCTCGCAACTTTTTCGGAAAACATAAAGCTCTTTGATGTGCGTCTAATATATTATACATGCTTTGCATTGTTTCTTGTGTCATGTGGCCAAATGGTTGCGACGTTGGGCTCAAAATCTAAAGATCGTGGGTTCAATTTCCATCACGGTAGTGTTGTAGATGCCATGGGAATGCATTTCATTCACATTTTCCTCAATCTACCCCTCTGTAAAATGGGTACCTGTCTTTAGACAGAGAAAGATGTCAGAGTGCTGGTGGTCGGCGCTTATAAATGGCAGCGGCATACTCCCCAGGAAGTTGAGAGGGTTCTTGAGTGACGTGGTCTGTTGGGGTAATAATAGTATGAAGTCGCAAGAGCGGGATCAGCCTGGATGCGATACTTATAAACCGCATTATTATATTATCACTATTATTATTATTTATAGTATTGTTGTTATTATTTGGCAATCATCAGAGTTCAAAATACTTTGTCCAGTATTACATTTACCACGGGACAAAAATTGTGTTATTAAAACTTTTTTCAGCTTAAGAATGACAAACGGAAAAAAAAAATATCAATTAAGGCACAGATTGCAGTGTAGCCGTAAAATGAGTTTGTTGAGCTTCAAGTTTCCGTATAGCGGAGACACGAAATTTATATGATGCATGTAATGTTAGGACAAAATCAAAGACGTTTGGTCACAGCCTCATCTGGGAATCTAAGACTTCTGTGGCCGTATGCAACATCCATACGTTAATGAACGTATTGCGTTGGCACTGTGAACACTACTAATGTTTTGGGAGTTTCCCGTGGTAACCGCAGTGCGTTAACTACGGTAACGTAAGGAGTATGTATACGGCCACTGATCTTGAACCCAACGCCTTATTCATTGGGCCATGCTGCTATGCACTTGCATCGTCCATCCCAGCCTACAAACTGAACGATACATTTTAAGCCAAGAATGACTGGGGAAATCGTGAATGAAAGACTGTTAAAAGGCATTAATATGTCAAAGTAGGAATCGAGCCTAAGACCTTTTTAGTTATGAAGATGCCAGTGTTTGTGTCAATGTTGGCTATATGAGGTTTTACACGTCTCATTTACTCATCTGGGGATCATGCCAAAATACTTTCCACACGTATGTTGTTTCTCTTCCTCAAAATTTTAACACAAAGAAAAATGTCCCTAAACCAGTTAGGTTTTGAGAACTTAGGCAGTCAATCATGCTACCTAGTATTTTAGGCCTTTTCACGCAGTGAACAAGATGACCTTACCCACTTAGCAACAACTACGAAGTTTATACTTGAGTGGCATAACATTCTGAGTCTACAAAAGAATGTATTTGCACCTATCTAAGCCTTTGAAATTCAAATCCAATCCTTTAACCCTCTCCTCTTCGCCACTTTTCTGATTTTATAGAGACTATCTAAAATTGCATACTGTTATGCCAGGCGCTATTGGCGTCTTCAAACCTTTAATCTTGACTGCAATGCCTTGACCGTTAAGCCACGCAATTCCACATAATACTTTGTCCATCTCCAGCCTACACCTGCGAGTCTGGCAAGATGTACCGAGTGGACGCCTCATGCGAACCCACGTGCGGCCAGAGTCTCGTGTCCCAAACAATGTGTGACGAGGAGCCTGAAGAGGGCTGTGTCTGTCCCGATGGCAAGATGAGGCAAGGCGACGAGTGCGTGGATCCAGAAGAGTGTGGCTGCAAGATCTACCTCCATGATGATACCGTCATCTGGAATCTGCCTGTAAGTACTGTAGTGTTTTACGTCAGATACCATGCCAATTAGCGTAGATGTTCTGTGCAGTTCCACGTCTACGTATGCTGTTGGTGAGCTGTTCACATCAATACTTCCCCAGTGCTTTGTGATACCATCCACCTTGCAGTACATTCAAAATTTTTACTCTTTTGAACTCACTGAAGACTGAGGACGCTCACTAGCCAATAATTAACAGCGTGCTATGAGGATATCTTGCTCACACCTGGTCCTGCCTGAGTGCTAATAATGTGTGATAAGATGTCCTACACATTCACAGGGCCAGTCTAAACTCTCTAATGTTTTATGTCTTAGATTATTCTTGAAAATTGTATAGTTCTGATATGACATTTCCAAGTTAACTGGCAACTGACCAGACCCCTGTGAGTTTGGTAGTCGAAGTTATTATAAATCTACAGATGACACGATTGTCTTCGTGGCAAAAACAGCACAAAGCACAGAAATAACAATTTTGACAAAACTTATCATTATACAGTCGGTTTCTCCTTTTTTTTTCTTTTCGACAATCTGTGTAACAGCAACTTCCCGTTATTTGCAATTTTTAAAGAATACTTTCCTCGAGTTTCTAACCTTGATTCTAACGCCATAACCATTTGACCTCGCTGCTAATACTGTATTCTTCAAGGATTAAAGCTGAGTTGTCTGAGTGAGTGACCTCCAACTGGAGCTGTACTCAGTGTTGCATCCAGTTATAGGTATCCTCTGTGTGGCACCGAATTACTGATTACCTTACCTCTTATATCATTTAATAATTCAGGACTTCATTAATTCACTTAAGTAATAATTTACTTAAAAGACCAATGTCAGTGCCACAACGCTCACTTTTGGTCTAAGAAAACAGTAAATAGTAGTGTGATTGTATCATCAAACCCCATTTCCTATTGTAAACGATACATCAGCCTAATAAAATCAATATAACAAACCATATCAGCTAGTCAAATTCCCCTGGCAATGGGAAAGTACAAAACTGGAATATTAAAGAGTGTAGGATTTGTGACCTGCAATGCCCTGATGACTATGTATGCTAATAACTGAGAGAGGTCTATTCTCGTCCTCTCTTGTTCAGCCTGGCGAATCCATGATCATGCCCGAATGCGTGGAGAAGGTCACGTGCTCTGTGGAGGAAGACGGAACTACTACTGAGATCTCCGAGCCCTTCACCCTTCACCCCTACGCCATCTGTAGCCCGGATGTGCCTGTCACCATCAAGTGCGCTAAGGGATTTGTCATGGCCGCGGATGGAGTAACCTGTGAAAGTAGGTTATCCGTGGATGTCACGATTCAACGGCCGTGTAAACAAAAGTGTAACACAGTAAAACTTTATAAAGTACACTCCCAGAGAGAGTTGCAAGCTGGAATCTATGTTCAGTAGAAATTTGAAACTGGAATCCCATAGAAAATACAGCAGAAACTTGCAAACTAGAATCTTAAAAATAAGTAAAGTTAAAATTTGCAATCTGGAATCCCAGAGTAAATACATCAGGAACTTGCAATCTGAAATCCCAGAGTAAATAAAGTCAAACTTTGCAAGCTGGAATTCCAAATAAGTACCCCAGAAACGTTTTAACACAAATCCCACAACAAAGGGATTAGAATTCTAATAGCAAGAATGTGTGCGCACGCACGCACGCACGCGCACACACACACACACACACACACACACACACACACACACACACACACANACACACACACACGCACACACACACACACACACACACACACACACACACACACACGCACACACACACACACGCGCGCATACACACACACACACACGTATACATACACGTATACACACACACACACACACACTCACTCACGCACACAAACACACACATACATACATACATACATGCACACCTACACCAGACACGACTTTTCAAGACACTCATAAAGAACATTTTGCTTTGCTCTACTCGCCTTGCAGAGGATCCTGATGGTTGTATTGAAGGCTTTATGGACGAAGATGGTCTGTGCATCAAGGTACCAGCAGACACCATGATTTGGAGACAGGCTGCTGAAGCCTGCAACGAGGCGGATGGCACATTGGTCCTTGTGGACACAGATGGCAAGCTTGAGAGTCTGAAGAATGTTATGATCGACCAAGGATACAGTAAGTTGGATGACAGACTGCCTACTTGCATTTGCGCCGCGTTAAAGAGGAACATACGATAATAGATAATGTTTAGATAAAGAGAGGTTCTAACTAGAAATAACAGCATATACGTTTCCTTTGAGGATCATTGCCTATTATACGATTTTTGTAATTATTAATAAACCCTTTGAACATTTTTTAACAGAGCCTTTTTTCGTGGGAAGTAATTTTCGCTAGTGAAGCTCAACTCGTGAAATTCGAGAAATTAAATCCTCGCTTAAAAANTATATATATATATATATATATATATATATATATATATATATATATATATATATATATATGTCTACATATATACTAAACCAATGAACCCATCTTTATGCATAATACCGCTCCTTTGCAGCTTCCCTGTACATCAGTGGCAAAGTGAGAGCTTTCAATGATGACGGGAACGTCAGGTTCGAATCTGTTCTCAGCAATGAAGAAGCTGACAGCATTGAGTGGGCCAACTTTGCAGTCCACGCGTCCATCTTGGAGAAGATCGTTCTGACCAACGACATCGCTGCGGAAGCTCTGCCCGCTGGTGGGCGTGTCTTCAGTCTGGTGGCCAGGCTGAGTGAAGATATTGTTATCGTTGTGGCGGTGAGATCGGACACGCCTTCGAACTTCGTGTGTGAACAACGTGAGTTCAAGTTATATTACTGAGTTTACTGCTGGACAAATTATAATGGTCTTGTTTTTTTCCATTCCAGAAATTGTCATACAAAAATCTGCCGTTTAATGACAAAAGGAAGAAAGCGCCATCGGGAAAGTTTTGAGAAAATCGCAAAAATGTTTTTCAAACTTTAAGGACTCGCCTTTATAATTGTTTATAATTAACACTGGCGCTTAGTGTCCTTTAAGGTTCCCTAACTTCGTAATTTATTGAAATATCGTGATGGGACCCAGATAGACATGTGCGTCATCATCTGGGGATTTCAAAACTATAAATAACTCAAATTGACCTACTTTGGCGTTTTCGTCTTTTTGTCATAAAACGGCAGAATTATCAGCTGTCAATGGATAATATCACAACTGTGATAAGTACATTTTTCGTACGTTTTAGTAAGCATAAGAAAACAGTCCAATGCCACGTTAAAAACGGTGCGTGCATAAATCTTGTGCAGCTGCAATGTTGGCGGGAAAAGACTGGCACATTTTAATTTTTCAACATGTCAACATAGGCCTTGATCTAAACAAAAACACGATTCCCTTATTCCATTTTGATCTATGTCTGACCTGCGTCACTGTAGATGAACAGTGACAATAATATGTTGACTGCCATCTCAGCTAAGAGTCTGTGTGGGTTTTAATGGCAGGAAATGTGGATGACGAAGACACTAAATGGTACGGGCCATGCAACACTGACCAGAACATGCTGGATGATGGTGATCAGGAGAACAGATACGATATGATTATGGTGAGTATCACCACTGTTGAGTATCACCACTGTTGAGTATCACTATCACTACTGGTGAGTATAGCTACTGGATAGTATCACCACTGTTGAGTATCACCACCGTTGAGTATCACTATCACTACTGGTGAGTATAGCTACTGGATAGTATCACCACTGGTGAGTATCACCATTGGAGAGTATCACCACAGGTGGTTGTCAGCACTGAAGAGCATCACTACTGGTGAGCATCGCCAATGGTGAGTATCACCACCGAAGAGTACCAATCGACTGGTCTTTGTAAGATATAATACAATCAGTTGATTGTAGCTTCTGTAATATTGAAATTACATCTTCCTTTGCGATTGGTTGAATTCAACTGATGTCATCTTGATTCATCTTTTAAGAGATTTCTTACCTAATACTCTGACAAGATGACGACAGAGTGACGTCAACATATTCCTAACAACTTGAAGGACGCTTTGATTCTACCAAGGCCTTCTATCCTTAAGTATAATGTTGTTTGATCCAGTCCTGACAGTGTAACTTTGTGCAATATGTAGGCAGGCTAGGCTATTCAGTAAACACTAATGTCGGAGAAGTTCTGGAGTACTGTCCGTTGTTGTGCTGATCGAGAGACTAAAGAAGGAGTTAGTGAAGGGGAGGGAGTTCTGTCCATGTGCCTGTGAACTCTAGGTCGGCGATTCCAGGCAGGCGAAACAAAATGCAGTTCTTGGTGAGGTGGAAGAAGGAGCGTGCCCTCTTCAGTTCAGGTTGTTAATAAGTCAAGCAATATCACGACAAGAACGTCACCCTTTCTAGGGCTATCAGTTCTGAAGTTTACACCCATACTTACTCCTTCTGTCGTCTCTTGTTCAGCACAGAAGTGGACGCTGCTCCAGAAATTCACAGGCACTGGTTTTCACTGAGCAGCCTGGCCTGCCTATACAATGCAATGTGTAAACCTCTTTGGGTGACCCTCAGTTAATATAATGTTATACACCATGTGTTCAATACAGGCGTGTGTAGATGTGAGTGTACATGTGAGTGTATATGAGTGTGTATGTTTTTGTGTGCATGTGCTGGGTGTGTAGGTATGTGTGTTTTATGGAAGTGTGCATTTGTGTTTGAGTATGTGTGCATGTGGCTGTAAAGCACTTCGAGCGCCCCGGATATAAAGTGCTATATAAATGCACTTTATTATCATTATTATTATTATTACATATTTCTTTGTGCCTCCCAGGATCCCACTTGTGAAGTTTGTCCAGTCCCTATGGATGTTCGTTGTGAAAAGAATCCAAACGGAATGGGAGAAGGCACCGTGGACGGCACCTGCCAGCTAGGCGGAGATGGTCTCTACTACTCCTGCAATGAGGGCATAGCTTGTATTGATAAGGGCGTGAGCACCAAATGTGCAAAAGGTAAAATAAAAACACATAACTAGGACATTTATATACCACTAGAGAAATTGTTCCAGCCATACACTGTTACACATCTCATTCATAACAGAAGTACATATTAAGCATAGAATACTATGCAGATGCATATATATATATATATATATATATATANCAGTATATATATATATATATATATATATATATATATATATATATATATATATATATTTTTACAGAATTACTAAAGACATAGAAAACTAGGTCATTGCTAGTCGCCACAGTGCAGCGCCTTGGTCTCCGTCTCCATCTCTATGGTCAGATACTCATTCACATCTGAGTGAAGTGAGGAATAGGAGTGAAGCCTCTTTCCCTAGAACAATAGAATGTAAATTGTTAGACTCGGGAATCAGACCCACAAACCTCAGCCTTTCTAATATTCAGACTGTGTAAGTTTAACTTACAAACCACTTCCACTAATAGATACTGAGAATTGCTAGGCAACAACTGAAGCAATGCAAAACTTCATTATTGTGTTCACATATAGAACTCATTGCACTGTTGATATGGCTATGATTCGAATTCCGAGAGTTTGTTCAGGCTGGGTGGCCATTCTATTCGGTAGAGGGTTATTATGGCCTGGAAAATATTGACCAACCAGAGGCGCTGAATTGCTGTGTCTCTAATCAAGCGCACAGATCTTGTGTTTGAAATCTTGAAGGAGGCGAAACACAATGTTCCTGGGCATAGCAAACAGGGACACGTTACTATTTAAGCTAACAATAGTGGATGATGAATACAATATGCACATATCGGAAGTTCAGGCATAATATTACCTTATGAATATACCATCATGGGTTAAGGTTAATAGGTGTTGAAAGGTAAAGAAGAACAACGGATTTCTGGGGTTTTGAGTGTTGGGGTTTGGGAGGGGGTAAAAAAAGAAAAGAAAAGAAATAATGAACTCCATTTCCAACGGCCTTGGATTCAACAGGACCTTGCTTAAAACGGGCTCCTCGTCCAAGGGAGATAACACTGACATTATTCTTCACTGTTATTCCCCCTGTTTTTCCCGTCTGAAAAAACTGACCTCGCTTTTAACGAGACCTCGGTTACAGCGACCCAGTTCTGTTGCCCCCTTATATCCGAGTCTACTGTATTAGTCTACACTTTAAACTGTGTGTCCACAGATGCTGACGAGTGTGCCACAAATCGCCATGACTGCCCAGCTAACTCTGTTTGTGTCAACACTATTGGTGGTTACATCTGCCGATGCAGTGATGACTTCCCTCTTATGGTTGATGGCCAATGTGAAGGTTAGTCTATGACCCAGAATCAATCCATTTCGCCGGACTGACTGTCGCGTCGTGAACAAATCTTTCACGTGTGTAAACTGTGTAAGAACATGGGGCCATGTGAATAGCGCTGTCTAACTATACGCGCTGGTGGTAAGTCCGGGAAACGCCATTGATGTTTTGGGGGGTTTCCCGTTGCTACCGTCAGCAGGCAGAGCAGGTCAGCCCCAAATTTTAGCTCCAGTGATGAAAGCCTCTACCTCATCCTCCCTGTTTCTTGCCCCAGTTTCATTCATTTTTTACAGCCATCCTTTCATTCCCCCGTTATTCTTATCCATGTCTTACTTATGTTTAGGAGACAATTACTCTGACCGAGTGGAATTTCTCAGCCCTTATAGATTGTTTTTGGCCTGGTGGTCATGCTAGCTGGAAAAGATTATTCCAACCGAGAACATTTTCAGCCAATCAGAACATTTTTCAACACCACTTCCATCAGTCATTTGGACAGTCATTTCATTTGCAGCAGGTGGTGTATTCTGATCGATGACCACATCAAGCCCAATACGTTATTCGGGCTGGATGTCCGGTGATTCTAATCCCAACAAGCTTTTCTGGCCGGATAGCCTTGATAGCCCAAAGAGATCAATTGGCTATGACAAGTATGAGCTCTTCGGACTAAAGCTCGAGCCGAATTGGTCCATAATACAAAATCACTGCGCGAGGATTCTTCATTTAAAACTGGGAAAAATTAAAAGCTCAACCTTAATTCAAGGAATTTATTAAAAATCTAGTTAAGAAATATGACCGAAAATTACTTCAAAACGTTTCGGCTCTAAGGCCTTTATCAATAGGATCACTGCGCAAGGATTCTTCATGTCACTGATAGGTGTTCAGCCTCCTGTGGTCTGAACAGATAGCTGCTTTCTGTCCACAATCAGCTCACACCATTCCCCTCCGTCCCACACTATGGATGTAGATGTGGATATGTTTGTGGGTGTGGATGTTGACAGCCTCTCTTTATACTGTGTCATTCCTTCTTACCTCAGTCTTTCTTGTTCCTTTTAATCGCTTCCATCACTCTAATCAACACCCCTCCCCCCCCCCCCCCCCCCCCCCNAAAAAAAAAAAACCCCTCACCTAATCTTGTGCATCCATGCAACCTCAAGCAGCATTCATTCATGCCATTGAGCTATTAACTTTCACCCCCATCTCTCGTCCCTATTTGTTACTTTCAGAGTCGTTGACATGCACCATGTCCGGACCAGAAACCCCTCTCGACTATGTTTACAGCCTAGATGGCTTCTCGGACGTACCTGGCATCTTCGATTACGACTGCTTGTTCAAACTGGCCTATCTCTGTGATGAAGCTAACTGTAAGACAACTACGCTTACTGACCCTACTGTCGTCTTGTTAATCGTTGCTAGCTGCTTAAAGCGATATATATGTTCAGATAAACAGTTTCAAGATATCGGATGAATCAGAAAAATAATTTTTTTTTTTTAAATTTCATACTTAAACAAATTAAAAAATGTTTAAATTACAATCCAAAAATTAAAAATTCAAAATGTTTCAGATTTTAGTAACTTCGATAAATTTAACATGGCACACATTGGATATAGTCGTTTAATCCGGCAAACATTAAAAATCAAGGTGAAGAATTCAGAGCACATTCTTAGCATGGTCAGTGTTTTTCTATTGCAGTGGCTTTGTCATGTCATATTTTGACATAGATACCTGCTCTTTTTTGTTTGTTTTGTTTTGTTTCTTGCTGCGATATATATAGCTCCTAGACCAATTAAACTTGCAACAATTATAGGTTATAAATGTCTGATAGGATGTCTTGTAAATATGGGGGGCGGGGGGCGGGGGGCACCTGGGGCCAACAATTCATCTCTGATAGATCCTTTCTAATTCTATGTAAACTGCCAATGATTTGGAAAATTTTACACGCCTAATGAAAAGATCTGGATATGAATTCCGGATAAATCTAGCCAGGCATAAACAAATATGTCCTGTGACAGATTTTCATCGAACAGCCGCTGTCCCTGAAGAAGTTATTTTTTTAAAGATATCATTTGGTTTATTCATGGATGGATGGATGGATGGATGGATGGATGGATGGATGGATTGATTGATTGATTGATTGATTGATTGATTGATTGATTGATTGATTGATTGATTGATTGATTGATTGATTGATTGATTGCAGACGATCCTGTCTCTGGAATGCCGTATATTGCTGTCTATGTCATGAGCACGCGCAATGCCGGTGCTCTTCAACCCTATCTGGCTGGAGCTATCTATGATCCCGTCACTGACGTCACTAAAAGATGGGCTTTGACCCCTGACCTTCTTGCTAGAGGTCGTATCTTGGTAAGAGAGTAAGAAAGTCGTATCGTGGCAAGAGAGCTAGCAAGTCTTGTCCAAGACCCTTTGGACCCTGAATTCGCCCCTGATCAGATCTGTTATTCCTGTTTATTACACACATCTAGCAACAGTTTCTGGCATGAACACGCCTCTGCTCTCATTTAGATTTAATTCTGCTCCTGGTACAAGGCTGTACGACGAAATATAATCTTCAAAACAGGTGACAGAAATAGATTTAGCTCTACGGCGTTTATAATAATTTATATGCTGTTGCTTTCGATTCACTTTCTTGCACATTGTTAATCATATTCGTGACTTGCATCGCAACGCTCATCTCCACCAAAAAAAATATTCCCTGCAAACTGTGAATGCTCTTGAAAGAGTAACATAGATTAGAGACGAATTTTGTTGAAGTAAGGAGCTGTTACTCAAACAGAACCACTTCGTTATCAAATAAAATAGTTTTGGCAAAGATAAGACCTTTTGTCTGATGACAAACATACATACATGTCCATACATGAATAAGTCTGTCATAGCGTGTAGGACTGAATTGTTTGGCTGACGCCTAATAAAGATCTCTTGAACTTGAACTTGTGCTTAGACTTGAACTAAACTTGAACTTAAACTTGAACGTGAAATTGATAAAACTTGAACTTGAACTTAAATTTTACTGTGAAATTGAACTTGAACTTGAACTTCAACGAACGTCCATACATGAATAAGTCTGTCATAGCGTGTAGGACTGAATTGTTTGGCTGACGCCTTATAAAGATCTCGAACTTGAACTTGTGCTTAGACTTGAACTAAACTTGAACTTAAACTTGAACTTAAAAGTGAAATTGATATAAAACTTGAACTTGAACTTAAATTTAACTGTGACATTGAACGTGAACTTGAACTTAAACTTGAACGTCCATATATTACGTGACTCACTGCTGACCACACGTGAATGCCTCTTGTGTTGCCAGTATGGCCCAGAAGGTGTTGATCTGATCGAGACAAGCCTCAGCTTCCCTGACCGCACCATCCGCACTCGCTTCCAGTTTGTCCATCCTGGAACTTTGGTCTTCAGACACTTCAAGAACTATTTCAAAGTTACCATCTCCTTCCCAACAAGGATTCAGGTCTGTATCCATCATAAAAAAAAATTGGCTCATTATGATAATGATACTTTTATATTGATAATATATAATAATATTAATAATATTAGTTGTTAGACAGACAGACAGACAGCCATACAGGTAGGCAGGCAGACAGAGAGACAGACAGACAGACAGACATACAGACAGACAGACAGGCAGCAGACTGACTAACAGACAAAAGAAGGGAGGGACGGACGGACAGACGAATGGAGGGAGTAGGAACAGACGGATGGATGGACGGACCGACAGAAGGAATACGGACGGACGGACGGATGGATGGATGGATGGATGGATGGATGGATGGATGGATGGATGGATGGATGGATGATCCTTTCGTGTTGTTCTTGCTGGCAGATGGACTTCTCCCAGGAGTACCGCAACATGCTGTGTGGAGCCTGCACGCTAGAGCCAGACGTACCAGGGGCTCAGATTGTCCTCAGCGATGATGAGAGGAAGGAACTCTCAGTCATGCCTTCCACACCGTAAGTCCACAATGCATTGACCAGTTTTAATGAGTTAGGGTGGTCACGTAGGTTCTCGAGCTCTTTCTGAGTTGGGACAGGGTGTTTAAGTTCTGGATTACCATGGTTCAGTATAATGGAAGGGAGAGATCTTAGTCTGGTGCTGAGACTGATCTTTTCGGACGTGGATAATACGGTATGTGAAGTCGAGCAACACAAGTTCTGGGGAGAGAAAAATGACGACAGAAATGTCCTGTCGCCATATCTTAAGCAATGATACACTCTAAACTGGTTCTAATTGTTTTAGATTCACTCGGTAAAAACTACCTGGCACTTCCCATATTGCCGGATTGCCCTGTTTCGTACCAATACACCTGGGTGAGATTTCTAAAGTCACTATGCATATTGGTAATTCATTAACGTTAGAGGTTTTCGTGTTAAGCAGTCTCGTTTAAAGTAAGGTCTTTGTATCACTCTGAACTAGCCTCGTGTCAGGGTACATAAATTTTCTATACGTATTTACTGGTCGCCGGAAGTAATGGTACCACCCGGCCTACTCATGAATAGTCCATAAGGAAGATCTATGTTGTCCACATTCCCACCAAAAGCTCTGCTGCTATGTGGGTGTGTCAGTCTGCCGGTTAGGACTGAATATAGAGATTTCGCATTTCTTTTTATTTTTTTAAAGCAGGCCTTAAAAAATGAAACAGGATTTGTGTTTATCTTGTAGGGAAATTGGTTTACAATGCTAAACAGTGTTGTACAGCTCGTTCATACTACAAACACATAAAACAGGACACATCATACACGTGAATACGTGTTAGTACAAATGGAACACATAGCAAACCATTGCTGGTCAACTCGATGCAGCACCCTGTTCTCCCCGCTTCTGAAGCCAGATACTGATTTACACCTGAGTCGAGTGGGGAAGGAATGAAGTGTCTCTTCAAGGACACTACACAGTAACTCGCCCAGTCCAAGAGTCAAACACACAAACCTTGGACTTGACAGTCTTAAATTTCTGAGTACGACTCACATACCACAAGGCCATGCTGCCTCCAGTTGCAAGGCAGGTAGCTTGGGCTTGGAGGTTGAGTTATTTTGAAGCGTTGACACGCCAATCCCCGAGACTATCCCAAGCAGATCATCCGGCTCTTATGAGGTCAGTCATAAAAGTATCGAAAAGACATGGACAAAATCTTGTGTCAAACTATATCATCGTAAGTGACAGTTGTCCTAATATCTTCATCGTTAATGGAGAGAAATGCACGGTTCAGCGCTTAAGGTTGCAGGAGCCAAATTGTATTAGGCTCTTTTGAGCCATTTAATAAAATCGAATTACAGGAACTTTCCTAGGTGGCCAAGGTTAGTCCACAGAGCTGGTGCCCTCACTGTGCTCAAATTTTATACTATATACTGTGGGGGTCCTTAAGTTAGATTTTTCACAATTTTAATTCAGATGAAAAAGGTGGAAAATCTGGCCTTCTCTTGCCGACTACAGGGTCGCACAAATGAAATCCGCTGAAGTCATTGGGAAACACTGCCTGCAACAATTATATTTTTACAAAATCTAGACAGAATTTCACCACTTTTGCGGCGTGGTTTCAAGTTATACGATTATTTCTACACAGTCTCTCTAAAGAACAAATTGTATATTCTGCTATTATATTCTTTGATAGTCCAATTTTTTTTTCCACCAGTTAGACCCCTGCAACCTTTAGTGTACAGTTTTACATCGAAAACCCAATGCGCTTATAGCAATGCCCTTCACACCATGGTATCTGGATTACAGTTTCCAGGAAAGGGTAGTGGTTTAATGCACTCATTGTCTACTTTCATCTGTGTTGTAGATGCTCATCGCGAACTCCAACAACTCCAGCTCCTGTTACAACTGAAGCACCTGAATCAACTCCAGCACCTGTTATACCCGAAGAACCCGTTTCAACTCCAGCACCTGTTATACCTGAAGAACCTGTTTCAACTCCAGCACCTGGAGCAACACCTGATAACAGCTGCAGTGAGAGATATGTCTCGGTCTGTGTTTCACTGAACTTACTTTGTTCCGTTCCTTTGGTAAGTGATAATACATTCCACTGTACTTTGACGTGTTACTGTTTCATGTAAGTGCAGGGGAACGCTTGGTATGATGTAGACTCATAACCATTTGAGCACGCAGACAAGCATAGAAAGGCACAGGTCCAAAGCCAGATCAATATTATGTTATGCTCTTTGATGGCACAGAACAACAAGAGGTGGAATGATAGACACACTGACACACAGACAGACAGACAGACAGATTTGTAGGTAGACGTGCATGCAGGCAAGACCAAGTTCACCCTGTTCTCCCCAGGAATAATTTCAGACAGACACACACACACACACAGGCACAGACACGGACAGACACATAGACTACGGCAATGAAACGCATTTTCTCCTTTACCAACCCTTATATTGTCTAACTGTCTACGTGGATAATCAATTTTTTTCCTTCTGTTATTACCCCTCTTTCCTATTCTCCTTCCTTCTCTCCTTTTACTATTTTGTTTATCCATCCTATTTTTCCTTTCTCCGTCCCTCACTCGTTCCCTTCTTCACCTGACCTTCCCCTTCGTCTATGCTTCCAGGAATGCCGCAAGGCCGATAATAGATAGTTTTTTTCTTTATTCCTCCATCCTCCTTTACTCTGCCCCTCATTTATTTCCTCCCCCATCTGACCTTGCCCTTGGTCCAATATTTCCAGGAATCCTACAAGGCTGATGAATAGACATGAACTATGCTTATTATTTTTCTATTTTCCTTTACTCTATCCTTCATTCATTTCCTCCGCCCAACTGACCTTGCCCATGGTTCAATGTTTCCAGGAATCCTGCAAGGCTGATCTGTGTGGAGGAGCAGTGGAGATCTGTTCTTATCTGGCTACAGGCACATTCCAGTCGTGTATTCTCGGCGCTGACCTCAAGGCATTTGTGGACCTGCAAATGTGCGATGGAAGTAAGTATTTACTACTACCCGTTGGGGTGTGGGGGTGGGGGGAGGTAGAGTTTAATTTAATGCAAATCCCAGCGTTTTTTTGCAGTGAGAGTTGATCTACTGCTCGATGCTTTTATCCTGGCAAGTCAAGTAAGAAAGTATTCTGAAATATGATGTGCAAGAAATTTTTTTTTAATTTTTTTTTCAATTTGCATCGTTTCTTTTGCCTCCTGTGATTGCCTCTCATTCCGTAATGTTCCCACAGCCATATTTTCCCATTGTCTTATATTCCCATAGTACTTTATTCCCACAGTCCGGTGTACCCTACGGTCCACTGTTCCCACAGCTCTGTGTTCCCACAGCCCTATGTTCCCACAGCCTCTATGTTCCCACGGTCCTATGCTCCCACAGTCCTGTGTTCCCACAGCCCCATTTTCCCACAGTCCTATGTTCTCACTGCCCTATGTTCCTACAGTCCTGGACATTGCTCCTTGAAGGTATTTCAGCACAATGCGAGACATTGACAAAGTGTAAGAAACGACTGTGGTGATTTATAAACCCTGTATTATCTCCTTCACTGGTCATGTCCTGGACCATGTGTCATCTGTTAGGCATACTTATCTTAATCATATCATACGTTCTACTCTTGATCAGTCATACATGTACGTATCTCATTTATTTAGTCTCAAACGTATCACTAGATTGTTACTGTCGTGAAAGACTGCCCGAACTTCTCAAACAGTTGCTTCCCATGCTGTATGGGAACAGGCTTTCATATTTGGGAATGTAGGGCTGTGGGAATAGAAGACCGTGGGAAAATAGGGCTGTGGAAACATAAGCATGCCCGCAACAATCACGTTTCCTTTTCACCAGTTTAGCAAAATCCTAGACTTTCTCCGTGGTGTACTTAGGTAAGGACATAGTGCATGTGGAATTTGTTCAGGGACTCTTCCTAGGATGCCTCCTTTTTCCTAATCCCAACAAGATCAGACTAGAGGTACGTCGGTTCGATTCCCAACCACAGTCACGTTGTAAATGCCGTGAGGAAGCATTTCATTCCCATCTTCCTCAGTCCGCTCATCTGTTTTCCTTTATGTTCCTCAGTATGTGGCCCCAACATGAGGTTCAAGTACACAGTGAGATCCGCCCAGCCAACATGTTCCGACCCCTACATGCGTCCTACCATGACGGAGAGTGCCGACGATGACTACACATTCGCCTGTGTGTGCAACGAGGGATTCGTGCTCAGCGGTACACAGTGCGTCCGAATAACCAACTGTGGTTGCAGCATGCCTGACCGCTACGCCCCTGTAAGTTTTGAAACTGAGCACGTTGAGATGTTGTTATTTTGCTCATTTACAACAGATAGTTGTCTGAGCTCAATAAACATATTGTTATTGTTATTGTTGAGACTCATGCTCTCAATGCATAAGTAAACCCGGAAGTCAGGGTTATGTTTCTTTGGTCCCCATGGCAGCGCGAATTGGGCTGTCCTTTCATCCTGCGGCGGTCGTACTCAAAGGAAGTATCAGTCTCTAGGCAAGCCAAGATAGCTGCGACTGATGCAGAAGAGCTAGAAAATAACGCGCTACCTTGCGAACGGTGTTGACTATACTTATATCTTTGCCGTATTCATTAGCATGTCTCTGATATTTGATGGATGTACGGAATTGTAGCGAGCATGAAAAAATCCCAGTTTGCAAACTATGACTATAATGGAAATCTTTTGTAAAAAATTGGATGCCAAGACTGCTCTTCATGAACACTGTCTGTTCCTCTCTCTCCCTCTCTCAGCCCGGCAGCCAATGGCGGTCCGAGAACTGCAGTCAGATCTACACATGTCTTGGCAATAACAACCTTGACACGGAGGACTCCCCTTGCGGTAGCAACACTGAGTGTGTGAACACAGAACGCGGTCCGACCTGCCAGTGTTTGGATGATTATTACGGCAACCCCGACATGCCTGCTGGGTGCCAAGAGGGTGAGCACAGGATATAGGTCAAGGGCGGTAAAAGGTCACTTTAGCCCCTCCCCCCCCNTCGCCCCATCACCCCCTCACTCCCCTTCACAAGGAAGTTCTGGGGTAGTATCGATTCCTGAGCTTCTCTAACCTAAGTAACAGTGCACTTTAAAGTAAATACTGACTTACGCGCCTTAAGTAATGCTGGGCCGGTATCGATTCCACAGCAGGCTTAGCCTGGGCCATAAAAGTGCACTTTAATCCCTTAAGCAACGCTTCGCTAGTATCGCTTTCTTAACAAACCTCACCTAGATGGCAACAGTGCACTTTAGCCCCTTAAGTAGTGCTGGAATAGTGTCGAATCTAGCTGGTCCAGGTTTTTGGTTTTTTTTGCTTTTGTTTTTGGATTCCATTAATATCATGAAGAGCATACAGCACTAGATAAAAAGTAGATAAAATAAAAGTGCAAAAGTGTTACTGAAAATTCTGCTTATACTTCATGCGTGTTGAGTCTTCGGTCCTTGCCATGTGTAAACCCACCTCCTTCGTTAGAAAAAGAGAGAGAGAGAGAGAGAGAGAGAGAGAGAGAGAGAGAAAGAATAGGTAGAGAAGTTGGGNAATGGAAGCGAAGTGTCTTTCCCAAGGACACTACAACGTAAACCGCCCAGCTCGCGAGTCAAACACATAAACCTTAGACTTGAAAGTCTTCAGTTTCTGAGTACGACTCACAAACCGCACGGCCACGCTGCCCTCTGGGGTAGTATCGAGTCCTGAGCTCCTCTAACCTAAGTAACAGTGCACTTTAAAGTAAATACTGACTTACGCCCCTTAAGTAATGCTGGGCCGGTATCGATTCCTGGGCACGCTTAGCCTGGGCTATAAAAGTGCACTTTAGCCCCTTAAGTAGTGCTGAGATAGTGTCGAATCTAGTTGTGTCCAGGTTTTTGTTTTTGCTTTTGTTGTTGGATTCCATTAATATCATGAAGAGCACACAGCACTAGATAAAAAGTAGATAAAATAAAAGTGCAAATGTGTTACTGAAAATTCTGCTCATACATGTGTGTTGAGTCTTCAGTCCTTGCCATTTTAAAACCCACCTCCCTCCCTCCTGTTTATGCTTCAACTGGTCATATTTCTAAAAAAAAATATCACTTTGAATTTCATTCCGTCACTGAAAATTTTGATCCTACTTCCTGCAGTGTTTGGCTTTGTCTGGTGTTGACCTTGATATCACATCTTATTATCATATTTAGTCTCAGTTACTATCATGTCCTTGCATGTATTGCACGTGTTAAAAGTATTATAGTTCCCTTTATTTATTTATTTATTTATTTATCTATTTATATATGTATGTATGTATGTATGTATGTATGTATGTATGTATGTATGTATGTATGTATATAAGTATGAATGTATGTATGTATGTAATTATTTATTTATTTGTTTATTTATTTATTAAGTTATTTATTTATTTATTTATTTATTTATTTATTTAGTTATTTATTTATNATGTATGTATGTATGTATGTATGTATGTATGTATGTATGTATGTATGTATTTATTTATTTATTTATTTATTTATTAATATCCAGTGCCGGATTCATGTGTTTCTTAATGCAGGAATTTTGTCTTTGCAGGCGTTCAGGACCCATCGGGTAGCAAATTCTGCTATGAGTACCAGTTCTCTGACGGCTCATCGGAGACCAGGTGTGAATGTAACATGGGCTTTGTCTCCAACTGCGGAGATTGTGAAGGTAGGCTCTGATTTCGGCGCTCAGAAAAAAAAAAAGTCAACTGGAAAAAAAAAATCAACTGGAAAAAAAAATCAACTGGAAAAAAAAAATCAACTGAAAAAAAGTGCTTTATTTTATCTAGCATAAAAGTCAACCGTAAGAAAGAAAGATCAGTTGCTTTGTTTTACCTCACATCAAAGTCAACAGCAAAGAAAAAAAAACAGCTCTGGTTGAATTTTTTGTTTTAGGTGCTTTGTTGTTTTTGTATTATGAATAACATGTATGACAAATGATGGTATTGTGGACAAGATCCCAACGTGGTAAATGAAATATCCTATTCCGTTATTTCAGATATGTGTTGTCTGATCCCTGGTAATCTGTACTTTTCAGGGCCGTTTCTGTTGTGCCATTTTGCCTTACTGTTATAATAAATCCCCTCCTTCCGCCGCAGATCATGGCTTGATGGTCTCCACTCTCCACTCTTTCGTATCAACCCTTAACGTCTTGTCTCTTATCCTATTTTCCTTCTTCTGTTTCTAAAGACCCCTTGACTCTTCCTCTCCTTCACCCCCACCCCACCCTATCCCCACCCTCAGAGTTTCAGGTATATTTTTGAGAGCGCTGATACTTTCTCATAGATTAAAGTTCCTATTAGTCTTGCCTTCTGGCTCGTTCTACTAATCTGACTGTCTATATTGCCTCACAGATATCGACGAGTGTCAAGAGGGCATACACGAATGTGATCTGTCCATCCAAGCCTGTGTCAATGTGCCCGGAGGATACGAGTGCGCGTGCCGTGAAGGCTACAGGGAGAGTCGGGGCAAATGTGTCAGTAAGTACCTTGCTATGCCTCGCCTTGCCTTGCCTTGCCTTGCCTTGCCTTGCCTTGCCTTGCCTTGCCTTGCCTTGCCTTGCCGTCACGTGCCTCGCCTTGCCTTGCCTTGCCTTGCCTTGCCTTGCCTTGCCTTGCCTTGCCTTGCCTTGCCATGCCTTTGATTCAAGACTCTCATATCAAGATTACTGCATCAGCTCTTACATTACGTCTTAATACCAGTTTGTGATAGAGTAAGGTGTTTTCTATGGTTAGATCCTTGGACAAATGACTTTCTCGGAGGTTGCGAGGACAAGACTTGGTAATGGGTGAATATCAAAGTTAAGAAACACTCATGCAGCCTATATGCACAGTTTGGACCCATGATCTGTTTGACACTGGAAACTGACAATGATGCCCGACCTACTTAGGTTAACATCTGAGCATCATGAGAACCTTAATTACTGGAGGCAAAGGACAGGTTGCGATACTTTGAAAACTGTCATGGATGAGGTGATGATAATAATAAGATAATGATGATGATGATGATGACAATGAAGATGACGACGATCGTGGTAGGAAAGAGGTTTAGAAGAAGGCTTGTTGCACGAAATATTAATACTTACTTTAAAAATACTGTGCATTTGATTACCTTTTCGTTTTTTTTCTCTTTATTTTGTTATTACAGAGCAAATTAATGATGATTTCGACGATTGTGATGAAGATGATAATGAGGCTCCAATGGAGGCTCTAAGAGTCTTGTTTTTATATTATATTACTTTACTTTAAATTTTCATTACACAGTTTTCTTTCATGAACGTCATTAACGGCGATCGCTACTTGCAAAAAAGATAGTTTTAAGTTACAAGTTTATTTATTCAGGCGAAAGTCAACCATATACAACATAATGTCACATCAATACAAAGAATGAATGAAAAAAAACATGTTTTATGTAGTACTGTCTTTTACATTTAGTCATTGACATCTCTGTCTCTTTCTCTTTCTCTCTGTCTCACTCCCACTAACTTTCTCTCTCCCTTTCTCACACACGTTCTCTCTCACACACTCACTCTCCCCATCTATGTTAACACCTACAACTTTCACAACATCCTTTTCGATCAGACGCATCAATGTACATAAAAACTAACAACCCTCCCCACCTCTCTGCCAGAAAGGGAACTAATACTTGTGTCACTTCAACTGTTCGTATACTCTTAACTCTCGAAAACCCACTGTGCCATATGTGGAACATGAGCTTGGTGTTTCCGTAACAAGTGATGTGTAGACATGACTCCTCGAAAAACCAGAGTACAATGGCACATATTACTACATAACAATAAATAGTCTATATAGACAGTATCAAACTTACATTGAAAAGATTTATTCAAAACATCTAAAAGAACCTGCCGTGTCACTATAGTAACATTACTTCTCTTAAGACTTTGAGGGTTAAAATATGGTAGAATCCTATTGCTACGTTTCTGAGTTAGATAGATCTAACATAATTACGTACCACTTTTGTTTCCAGACATCAACGAGTGTCGGGACTCACCAACGGGTCTCTGTGGTCCCCACCAGTCCTGTGTGGACACCCCTGGCTCTTACGAATGTGTCTGTTGTACCGGTTACGACTACAACCCAGAAACTGATGTCTGTGATCGGGACACAATTTGTATGTTGACACTTCTACTTTCATTTCCCACGGTAGCGAAGGGTCTATGTAATGAAATAATCATTGACGTGGATGCCACTCTTCAGGGAATTCTCTGAAATGAGAGAATGTTGTCTAAGAAAATGTTAGAATATAAACATTGTAGTCTAAAGAAATGTTATCCTTTACTGATTGTTCTTTGTCGCAATGCCATCTATAGGCATTCTGTTTCTATGTAGATAGAGCTATGTATTTATCCATTGGCAAGGTAAGTTATGTTTCAGCTAAATGATATATCTACATCTAAACTGCGGAAAAGTTCAGAGAATTTTGTGAAAATGTCATTGGCATCCCTGCAATGATTACCATTCGAAGTGTTCTGAGCAGAACCATGATTTTCTTACTAAGATATGAAGACCACCGCTGACCCATAATATTATCTTGGTCATTGTCAGACCTGATCTCACTTTGCCCCCATTTCAGAATCCGCCACCCCTCATAATAAAACATGATCACAGTGTCCCTAGATTTGGTTAGTCATACATCACGTAATCTCTGTCGTACGGGGCAGCTTGGTCAAATGGTTACAATGCTAGACTCCGGATATGAAAAAATTCGATTTCTGACCACGGTGTGGTCATGGGAAAACATTTCATCCACATTTTCCTAAGCCCACTCGTCTATAAAATGGGTACCTGGTTACAGGCAGTGGAAGATATCGTAAGCATACTCGTGATCAGCGCCCGTAAATGGCAGTTGCCTCAAGAAGTGCCAAGTCCTAGAGTGATCAGGTCTGCTTGGGTAATAATAATGAGAAGCCGCGTGAACTGGCATCAGCCTGGATTTGAAATTTATAAATCGGATTATTATTGTTATTATTATTATTATTATAATCATCATCATAATCATCATATTCTTTACCTTTCTGATAACTTCCCTATAGCCTTCCCTGAACTGCCAGAAAACGCTCCTTGCTGCGCCTTGTGCAACAAACCACAACTATGTGAAGAGTCGCTAGTGAACCCCGTTCCTTACTGTCACTTTGACGTCAACGGAGAGAGTCATCAGTATCCTAGGTAGATCCTTCAGTAGATGTAGCTATTTTTGTATGCAGTTAACTCTGCTTAATTGCAACTCTTCGGGTGTTAGAAAAAGCTGCGATGACAAGGACTGACGATTATCCAGTGACTTTTGGTTAAAAATACATTCGATTGTGCTAAGTGTTTATTCAGATAATTGCAATTTCCACTTAAGCGGAATACTTTCTACATAAAAGAGTGTATATTTCTATATAAATGTCACTGGACACTTGCAACTGCTTTTGTTTGCAGTTTTTTTTTTCAGGCCCCCGGAGAGTTGGGATTAAGTCCAGTTGATTGTATGACATTTTGTTTGTACAAAGTGAAAGTTGTGATTATCCATATTACGATTAAGTGGACTCAACTGTGATATGGGATGTGACCATTTAAAATCACGAAGGACTGTATGAAGCATAAGTTTCCATTGACAAGAAAGCTGAATTGTTGCAATGTCCGGCTTCTCCATGCTCTATATCAAAATTCCACCTACCTACAACAGCAACAATAATAACAACAACAAGAACAAAACAACAACAACAACAACAACAACAAATTGTATGTGCTTAAAATTTCAAGACTTACATGAGCCGATTTATAGTGTGTGAATGTACGTGTGTGTGTGTGTGTGTGTGTGTGTGTGTGTGTGTGTGTGTGTGTGTGTGTGTGTG
>JAWQUT010000134.1:1147454-1152799 GCA_033807755.1 Ellobium chinense | reverse complement strand
GTGCGTGCGTGCGTGCGTGCGTGCGTGCGTGCGTACGTGCGTGCGCGTGCGTGCGCGCGCCGACTTACAGACTCATCATATGTGAGGAATTAAACGTACCATCACATGTAGCCCCAAACGCTATAAGCAACAGATCTACATACAAATCAAAGTATGAAAACAAACTAGGCAGAAGGTAAGCACAAGCAGACATACTGCAGCCGCTGTGATCTGGATTATCCGCATGGCTTTTTTTTTTTCTGATTACATTACATCATGTCGTGATGAATCATTTCATTATCAGTGGGAAAATAGTGCATTATACATTTATCGATGGGCGACTACTGCGTCATATCATTATCGATGGGCGGATACTGCGTCATATCATTATCGATGGGCGAATACTGCGTCATATCATTATCGATGGGCGAATGCTGCGTCATATCATTATCGATGGACGAATACTGTGTCATATCATTATCGATGGGCGAATACTGCGTCATATCACTCATATCATTATCGATGGATGAATACTGCGACATATCGGTATCATGGTCGGCTACTGCACATTCTGATTGATTCTTCTACCCCTCACAGCTACTTGGCCATGTATCAAGACCTGTGTTTGAATCAAGAACCCATTAACGACTACCTCAGAGGAACCTGTCCACCTGAGGGTGCCCCAGCACCGGGATCGGGACCTGCACGTAAGCATATAGTCTAACAACTATCACTACCGTTCTTCTAAAAAGCCGAATCTTTACGTATTGACGAAGAGGCGATACTTACAAGGTCTTAACACAAACGGCTGACCTGGAAACACCCAGAAGTTGAATCAGGGAACTGAGATGTCAAAATTCAAGATTTACGGGAACAAAAAAAAAAAAAAATCAGGGTTAAAATAGTTCATGGCACTACAGCAGGCTTGCGTCCGTCCGCGAGCATGCCATAGTGCGGTGTTAAATCGAGCCTAAGAGGTTTCGGTAAACAAGAAAGTATTTAATGTGGTTAGAATTCCATTTCTCAGTTGGGGTCATACAATGAAAGTACTCAATCATCAGAACACATGTTATGAAATCTTGACATTAATTAACACGAGAAGTCGGCTGTGAGTCTATGAATAAAATACAACTCTGGATGACTCTACCAATGAAAACAGTGAACATTAAACAGTCGTATAGACATCTCACTTAGGCTTGGCGGCAGAGTTCCTTGTCGCACCATTCTTGCACGCGTGAAAATGGGTATTCCCAGTGACTATATATTACGACGCGCATTGCAAACTGTGGCCTTTCGGTGCGCGTTCAATAAAATAAGAAAAAAAACGATTCTGTCATTTGAAGTCAGTTGATTCCCCACTTCTGACTTTAAACCATATGCTTGGTTTCAAGCTGCATTTGACCATCCTGCCATCCTGCTGGGTTACAATCTGAATAATAATTAGATATTTTGTTCCTCCACAGCCGCACTACCGACCTCTTGTGACGACCCCACTCTGTGTGATGCTCTGCCTGCTCCACCAAGCTCTCTTGCCGCTGGTAAGTTTGTTATCGTCACACCAGGGCCGGAACTAAAAGCCCCACAGTCTCTGCAGTGAGATGGGGGGAGGGGGTGAAGCAAGAATAAGGGAACCTTCCCCCCTTCCCCGAAGGATTGAGGAGAAGTAAGAGAGTGATGTTAAAAAAAAAGGAATAGGACAAAATGAGGATTGGGCCCCGAGGGAAGGTTTCATGGGAATGGGGGCTGGCTAGTTGCGGCCCTGCATCACATCCATGGTTTATTTACCTGTGTCGTGGCTATTGGACGATATCTATAATTATTATCTATATTAATAAAACGCTTCAGCCAAATTTGTGTTACAGATTTCTTGAGAACTACGTAACGTAGAAACATGCGGTTTTCACCTAAATTCGTAGAAAAATACACAAAAGGTAACTATACACATCAGTCCTCTTTATTTTTATTACGCTTTAAAAAAAAAAAGAATGTGTATAGCAATGAAATACAATCTCCGATAGATCTTTTCAATCCGCCCGATTCGCCAATCGTCCAACTTTTTCACGGAGTCTAATGCATTCGTCTATGATGCCTTTCGGTGCGCTAGGTATTCTTTCGCCGCTGGTGCGTTGCCTGCCTGCCCATTTTAAAATGGGGTGTTTGTCTTGTAGTCTATATAATAATAACGGTAATTTCTACACCCCCCCCCCAAAACTCACNCCCCAAAACTCACTTGTGTTCACGGAAATTCCCAAATCTAGGGCGTACTGGTCCGTGGAACTATTCGGAAACGTTTGAGACTGAAGTCATCTAGGGACTATTAATTTACTGCTTGTAACTATTGTTACAGATTGAATGTTATTATTGTTGTAGGTAATTGTAAAATTTTGGTACAACATTTGTAATTATCGGTTCATGTTATTATTTTTTTATATTCCTAAACATTATTTGTGAGTGAATGGATTATGTACATTACTTGTGACTATTAATACCAACGATCTTACATAACATAATTATGTCCCACATAAAGATATTTATTTTTTTTTTGCTTAAGTGTTTTGCTCCATGGCGGCTGACAGTAACCAGTTTTCCACTGTGGATATATGACGTCTTTCCCCAGTTTACTCCTTGAGTGCAAAAACTGTATTTTGTACGAGCGATTGTGTATGTGTATATATCTGTGTGTGTGTGTGTGTGTGTGTGTGTGTGTGTGTGTGTGTGTGTGTGTGTGAGGGTGTTTGTTTGTGTACGTGTGTGTGTGGTGTGTGTATGTGTGAGAGTGCTGGTGTGTGCCTGTGTGCGTGGGTGTGTGTGTATTTGTGTGGTGTGTGTGTGTGTGTGTGTGTGTGTGTGTGTGTGTGTGTGTGTGTGTGTGTATGTGTGTGTGTTTATGTTTGTGTTTGAGGGTGTGAGGGTGTGTGTTTGTGTATGTGTGTGTGATGTGTGTGTGTATGTGTGTGTGTGTCTCTGTGTATGTGTGTGTGTGTGTGTAAGTGTGCGTGTGTGTGTGTATATGTGTCTGCATGTGTGTATGTGTGTGTGTGTGTGTGTGTGTGTGTGTGTGTGTGTGTGTGTGTGTGTGTGTGTGATTATCTATGTTATTTAGTTTAATAATTAGTCAGTGTTTCAGGTGTTTTGGGCGTGTGCATGTGCTAGTAAACAAGATTATGTGCCCACAGAGACAAATAATTCATCTAATCTAATCTAATCTAATCTAATCTAATCTTATCTTATCTTATCTCATCTTATCTCATCTTATCTCATCTTATCTCATCTCATCTCAATACTCCATCTAGGTGAAGTGTGTGGTCCAGCCAATGCTGCCGTCCCACAGACCTACCCATCCTACTGCGACATGGTAAGGGCCGTGTGCAAGACGATGGGTGGACCAGGCAACTTGCCATCGGATTCCTACATCATGGCCTCTCCTGGCCCTTGTACCGGTACTGGACCGGGAGGCCCTGTGCCACAACTGCCGCGTAAGTTGTCCAAGGGATTTGATAATGTTACGAGAGTCAGGAGCAACATCGGTCAGCAACATCAAAGTTAAAACCTGACACTGCATAAATGGAATGAACCCGCTGAATTTTTTCTGTTTGGCTAGGTAACTGCTGGATAACAGCTGTGGTTACAATATTAAGAGTGTCAGTTAATAGAGAAAGAGACAAAGAGAGAGAGAGAGAGAGAGAGAGAGAGAGAGAGAGAGAGAGAGAGAAGGAGAGAGAGAAAGGGAGAAAGAGTCAGAGTCAATTACAAGAGAGCTAGAGAAAAGAAAGTTTTTAATTTCAAGTTCGAAGTTTATTTTTGTTTTTTTATTTAGACCTATAGCCAATCACAATACATGTATAACAATATACAGAAAAACCAAACAATTTTCCTTGTCACTAAATCTATCGCTCTCTCGTAATAATCCCTGTTATATTTCATTTCCTATTATTTTTCTTCCCGTCTACTCCATTGGCAACCATTGATGTCCAAAGGCTTCTCCTATTCTCTCCTTCTCTATGAACAGCAGCTCCTCATCTTTGAAAAACTAATACAAACCCCAAACTCGCCCAAAATCGCCCCTGACTTCACTACTGACATCTTTGTCCACCTCCACAGCTGCCGAGCCAATCTTCACCCCATGGAGTCAGTTCAGTCCTTGCCAGTTCAACAACCCACTGTCGGCCTGTGGAGAGGGCTATCAGATCAGGAACAGACAGGTGGCTCCTTACGACGATGGTCGCCTTGTCCGCCAGGTGGAGACCTTTGAGATCAGTGAGACACGCCCATGCTTTGAGCCTTGCCCAGAAGACTTGGATCCAGGTATGAGTAGGTCTATATTTCGTGTAATATAAGGGTTACGTTTGTCTGGTCCCTGCAGGTGCGCGAGAAGGGTGGTCCTTTTATTCTGTGTACTGTCCCTCGGAGATTCTAATCACAAAAGAATCGGTCTCTAAGAACCAAGATGGCTGTGGCTGATGCGAATGAGCTAAAAGAGAGTGCCAGAATTGCGAGTGGTGTATGCTATATTTGTATCTTTGCCCCTATTTATTACCATACACACTGTCACTAATTCTTGTCATATTATTATCCTAAGCATGCTAAGACCAGTGTCTGGGCACCTAAACCTAGGCTTTCATGGGTCTTTCAGAATCTGTAATTCAAAGACTGATCAAAATAACCGCTTTGGTTGAACATGAGGATGTTATTTTTCTATGACAGCAAAAAAGAAGTTAATTTTTTTTATTGTATTGAACAAATGTGGATTTTTAATGGGGAAATTGCCCGCATGTGCAGACACCGGTCGTGCGCAGTGTCAAGACTTCTGTCTTTTAACTGTAATCACTGATTCATAGAGATAATCTAATCAGACTTTCTTGAACATCTACAGAGAGCTCAGGCACCGGCTGCCCCGATCCAGCCTTCTGTAATGAAGTGGATCCAGTCTGTGGCTCTATTGGTTATGGGTCGGCCACGACTTACAATAGTCTGTGCGAGCTCAACGTCTTTGCTTGCCTGAATAGACGACTACCTCACAAACTGTACTCTGGCGACTGCAATGAAGCTGATGGTAAGTAAAAATTTTGTAGATTATGGGCTTGCCATAGACCTCGAAAATCTGGGAAAATCATGGAGAAAATGCTACTGGTTTTTCCTGGTAAGGAAAATACCTGGAATTAGCAAAAATGGCCAGTTCTTATGGAAAAATATGTCATGGAAATTGGGCTGATGGTCCATAAGTTTGTTTAGAGTTACTCTCCCGTGCCTCAACCAGAAGGAAAATAGTGGGACACAGGGTAAATTTTATGCGGCAAGAAGTTGCAGTGTGAAGGGTTTTAAATATATTTTTGTCGTGGAGAAAATATTACTTTACTCGGAAATAT
>JAWQUT010000134.1:1117454-1142454 GCA_033807755.1 Ellobium chinense | reverse complement strand
GAGCAGAAAGATATTTTTGAACCACCTGGATAGTTTCCAGGGCAAAAATATCGGAAAGGTAAACTTAGATGTCTGAAATAATAGTTGATATTATCGATAGAATGGAGATAACGTTCGCAGCTATGCAGAAATTGAACAAACTTGATCAGTTGCTGATGATCCCTTGCTTGTTTTACTTTGCTACTGTACGGTCGGGCTTGATCCAGACGAAATATGACAGTACATGAGGACAACCTTTTCAGTCCATTAACGAAGAATGAGATATGTTTATAATAGAATCTTCTGGATGATTTTAATGTCGTTTTCCAGAATGCTGTTAAAGTCTTTGCATTCCAGTTATTCATCACAAGCTCAAGAAGCCATGTTTGTTGTTTAAATTCTCATTCAAGACAAATAGATCTAGACTAGTAGTGTTTTGGAGCAGTGTTGAAATGCAAAATCTGGGAACTCTTTTATTATCTGATATAAACTGACTTTAATTATATTTTTGTAGATTTGAAACAAAACAGTTCCTGCCTTTGGCAGTTTGTTTGTTATGTTTCACTATAGAGCTTGATGAGATATTTACATATATAGGGAAATGGAAGAAAAAAGAAATGCAATAGGCTAGTTTGTGGGTCAGTTACTTCACAACAGTCTAATATCTACATAATAGTATCTGAATGCAGAGCTATGCAGATCCTACTTGTACACCACAAGGTTCCATATTCCTTTTTCTTTTTCCGGCATCAACACCAGATTTTCCTTGATATAGGTATGAAGGTGCCATAATATTTTCATTGCTGGCTATATAAGGTTTTATACCCTCATTAAGTAAGCCAGGGGCCCCATGCCAAAGTATTTCTCACATAGTGTCATGTTTTTTAACTCTTCCTCCAAATTTTTACACATAGAAAAATGTCCCTAACTCAGTTAGATTTTGAGAACTTACACAATGAATTAGGCTACCTAATATTTTAGGCCTTTTCACAGAGTGAATAGGGTATCCTTACCCACCTAGCAACAACCACAAATTTAAAATTGAGTGGGTAAACCTCATCTATTATGAGTCTACCAATGTGTTTGCACTTATGCTAGCCTTTGAAATTCACATCCAACTCCTTTTCCCCCTCCTTATGGCCAACTTTCTAATTTTGTAGGAACTCTTTAAAGTGCCTACCAAATTGCCAGGTGCTGTTGGCATTTTTATACCCATAACACTGGCAAGCCAGCATGATAGGTTAAGTGCTCTGTTTGGTTTGCCATGACAGGTCAAATGTATAGATGAAGGGACATGTGTATCTTCATGTAGGTATCTTGCAGGTAGTAAGATCATGCACATTCCTTAATCTTTTTTCTTTCTTTCTTTTTTTAAGGTTTTTGAACCATGTGGCTTGTATGAGAAATAGATTGTGTATGTTGTTAATTCCCTGAAAGTATGAAAATATGTCTCTAATTTGTCACACAGTTTTAACACTGTATATGTAAAATTCTTTGTCAGTTTTAATTCCACTAGCACTGTTCTCTGGATTTACTGTCATTGAATGGTTGCTATTATCCAGAACAGAGTTGCACTCATTCAGTAATTTTTAACCTAGAGAAAACTTCTGTTTTTGAAAATTGTAACAATTAGGCAGAAGTTCTGATCAAGTGGACATCAGTGAAGTGATAGAATTCACTCTCAAATGCTTACCCGTTTCATGTTGTTTTATCATTTGATTACATGAAGACCAGTTATTGCTTAATGGTTGTGAGAAAATGTCAGAAATGGTTGGATTTAACAAACAGTGGTATATTTTTTTAAATTTCAGTTTCTCTCTCGCTGTGTAGTCGGAGCCAGTTTGGAAGAAGCTGAGGAAGATGAAGACGCACGATCCCTCAGCAGCTCCATCATGGAGAAGACCAGGGAAGGATGTTATGAGATTGTTGGAACCGTCAAGGACAGGGAGAAACCAAAACCAGACTTCGCTAAAGAGCTGATCATGGTAAAATGATATAGAGTAAATGTATAACACAGAATATGGTAGCACAGTATCCGTGGAATAGAGGACAGGCTCTGTGTAGGAGAGGGGTATTTGTGGTGGAAGCAACAAGTTGAAAGTGAAAGTTACTACCAATTAAGAATAATGATGACAGTGTTATGTCCAGGTGATCAAAAGGAATGGAGTGAGGTGATGGTATTGGTAGACATGGAAATATTGTAGTAATGAAGCTGTTGATGGTGAGGAGAGGGAAAATTATGACAATATTGTCTGTCTGATATTGCTTTAGTCATGTCAGTTTTTATGATGTGGTTATTTTGGACAGCTTAAGTTGACCTGGAAACCTAATGTTGTGTTGGAACCAAATGTGATAAGGCATCAGCTGTTTTCCAAGAAGAGTTAAAGGATGAAAGTTAACAGAATATGACGCTATTTGTTTCTTTTTGCTTAGAATAAAGAATTAGAATGCTTCTCTCAAATGGCGTTGCTCACCAGCCTTGCTCAGTTTCAGTTTATTTAAGTTCTTAATCGAGGGATTGGTGCACATAAGATCGCTCTGTTTTGTAATAAACATAGACAAATAATAGCACTGACGTGCAGTGCCAACTTTATCTTGGCTTCTACTGTTTTAAGGCACAACTAGAGACAAAGAGAAATTACTCCCTCTGCACTCTTTAATTAGAGGAAGAAATCAGACTTGCAGTCAAATCCAATTGTTTACAAAACAACAGCTATTCAGCAACCAATGAACAGAAACATCCCCTGTCACATAAGCCATTCTATGTCATTGTCTGTTATTTTATTTAATGTTACTCATATTATTAAGTTGGTCTAGCTAAATCAGATAAGTTGCCTGGCTTTCTCTTTGCAGTTTGAAAACAAAGATCAGCTGTATGAATACCTTGTGGAATGTGACATCATCATCTATGACATCACAGAAGACCCTGACCAGATTGATGAAGCTGTCTGGGCAATCTCAGGTAAGGTTATCAATAATGTCACAACTGTTTTATTTTTATCTGACCCTAGACTCATGATACTTCCTTGTTATCGTTCCATTTGAAGTAATGAAGAAGATTTGTTAAATTTGGGGGCTAGCTGTAGTTCATGATTATCAGTGATTGTTTTGATTCACTGCAGAATTGCGGGAAAGAAAATTCTCATCATATGAGTAATGCCACCTCATGTAAAGACAGGCTGCTGTTGTCTGTTAAATAAGATAGAAATAGAAAGAGAGTGGGGTGGCTCAGACAAAACAGCTTTGTCATCTACCAAGGTGCTAAGGCAGAACAAAGTTCATTATCATCCAATAATCAAAGTCATGGGTGTATAGTACTATAATCTTGTGTGAGGCTATGAATGATTTTTCATTCATATCACTGTATTGTTGTTGTTTTCTTGTTACTCTTATTCTTACTCTTTTTGTTGTTCTTCTTGTTGGCTGTTGAAATATCTGTTTTGTTATACATGTAAAGTCAACAGACTCAGTGTGTCACCTGTTTATTTTTGTTATTTCAGAAATTCACTCAGATCTGGACAAAATTGACAAACCCAAGATGTTTATCTTAATCTCCACCTGTATGACATGGGCCAAGAGTAAACCACTGGATCCAGTATGTATCAAACACTCACACTTTAACACAGTGGCATTAATTGTGAAGTTGCAAAGCAGGATCTTAGTGACCAATGTTATCTGTCCATGAAGTCTAATATAAGATTTATGATACAAGATTCTTCAGATGTGCACAAGTTTAGGGCTTAGCAGAAGTTAAACATGTTCAATAATCAGCAGTGTCTATCACCTCTTAATACACTGAATTGCATCATTTGACAGAAAAATGTTATGTCTCAGTATTAATTTCCTATATCTTTCCCCATAAGAAAAATACTAATTGGCCTAAACATGTCAGTTTGATATGTTCATCAAGCGGTGATAAGTATTTTTTCAACCTTCACTGTATCTGTGTAGTTGGCATAGTGGTGCTGGATTCTCAATCAAAGCTTCCTTCATAATAGACAAAGCATTTTGTAGGAAAAAAAACTACTACATCTCATAATCTGTTTTTCAGGATGATCCAGAAATCCCATTCACAGAGGATGATTACAGGAGGAGGAAACCTCATCCAAACTTCAAGGAGCATATCAGTGCTGAAAAGACTGTGATCAAGCTTGGGAAAACGGTATTGATAAAACAGCAATTGAGAGGAGAGCACATATAAGCTGTGCTGTTTGGTTTTCACTCTTATTTCCGTTTTATATATTAAAACTGGTGCATTTAAGCAAATAGAGCCATGAGGTGGATTGTGATTTAGCAACGTGAGCCACAGATGTATTTATGATGGTATTTGGAATTTTCATGCATTAGAAAGCAAGTCATTAAATTTGCCTACAAGATACAACAGATAAATGATAGCTAGTACCAGGAGGAGCACAACATTTATGTGGCTGGATTAAATATCATGTGACAATGACATGTAATACTGGTGTGACAGTGATAGACCATTGCAAATGGTACATGTGCCTGAAATGACACAAAATGCATAACTATAAACAAGATGATCCCATTAATGAATTTTATATGGCTTAACATTCTAATATAGGTCAGTTTAAACAACTTTCATCCAATCTGATTCATAGTTACAAGATAATAGCACACAGTTCAAGAGAAAGCATGCAGTTCAAGAGAATTATATGTATAGGTGACCTTGCATTCTCTGTGAATTTTGTTTCTACAGAACAAAGCCAAGCTTGTGGCTTATGTCATTTGCTCAGGCCTGACCTATGGGGCAGAGGAAAACATTTTCCATTACCTTTTTAAGGTGAGTATGTAGGAAGATCAGCTGGATTGAGTGAGTGCACCTGTAGTTCCTTACTAGGCAGGAGGATGATGATGAATTCCTTTGCATGTTTGACCATTGCTGTGAGCTCAACAGTGAATGACATAAGAATGGATGAGCTGAATTGTTAAACATGCTGCTTAAAATAATGTGATATTATCTTCACGTCTTTTGTACAATAGGTTGGGTAGTGGATTGGCTTTATTTAATGTCCCGTGAAGCAAGGTGGCTCTATTCAGAGATTATCTTTTGCGTTCCACCACATTATGATTATTATGTTATTTTCCTGTCTACCACAATGTGGCCTGGACTTTCTGAAATAAATTTATCAAAACTATTTTTTATTTGACAGATATGTGTTTTAGTGTTGCATCTTTTTGTATTCTATGGGTATGATTTAGTGTTGGCTGCATCTTAAGTGAATTATGTTCATTCATCCATTCTGTATCAATTGTTACATTTCAAGTGAAAAGAATAGGACCACAGAAATGATGATAAAGAAGGGAAGTGCCAAGTTTTAATTTTCCTTTTCATTGTGTTTTTACAGTCAGCCTGGCACAATGCACCACAGCTGCAGTGCTTTGGGGATGGAACCAACATTGTTCCTACAATACACATCAAAGACCTAGCAGCGTAAGCCTTGCATGTTGGAGTGGGCTCTTTGTGATTCCTTGTTGACTTCTTTTTAAGTAAACTGTAAAATGAAAGAGAGATGGTGGTTCAAAGCATGGAAAGTTACTGAGACTGCTTACATGGTATTTGTACTCATCATTTATCATACAAGTTTGTTCTTCCATTCATGGTAATGAGATTTTGTATTGTTTAGATACCACCTGTGCAGTCTGGACTGGCTAAAGTAAATGCTGTTAAACCTTGCTACATGATGTCTGTATCATCTCATAAGGGCTAAATGAAAATGCAAGCAGAATGGCCCAGACAGAAAAGAAATTTAAATACAACAGAAGATTATCAACCAACCTTGGCTTATGCCACAGACACTCTTGTTCACTAGGTATGACATAAAAACATTATTTTTCACAGTGTGCCGGGAACTAATCATTATTGTGTAAAAGTGTCAACTGTGAAATATAAAATAAGTTTTTTCCTGTGATCTTGTAACAGTTGATTTATCTATTTCATGCAGAGTAATTCAAAATGTAGCAGATGCCAGACCAAAGGTTCGCTATATCATAGCCAAGGATGATGCCCAAAACACCTTGGAAGACATTGTCAGGGTAAGATAACCTGCGTTATGGGAAATTGAGTGAACTTTATACAGGACCAGCCCTGCTGTCAATCTCTTACTGCTCACCACTGACATTAAATACCTGTGCTAAGATTAGTCAGCTCCACTTAATCACAATTTATTGAAATATTAACATGTGATTAACTGGAACGTGCAAGTAAGCTGAACTGTTAATTTTAATTTTAAATCTGTTGTGCTGTAACTTTTGATGACATGAATAGTGTGATTAAGTAGATTGAAATACTATTGTCTTGAAAATTTGACTTTAATGCAAAGTACATTCTCTTGAAAATATGACATTAATGCAAGGTAGTGTTTCTGAGAAGTTTGTACTCATGTTATTTAATGTTTGAGTAGGTAAGAACGATCGTTGATCTGTTAACAGTTTTTCTTTATTAGTTGAAAACTGCACTGACATTCAAGCCATTCTTCCCCATTGTTTCTTAAGTGAACTTTCATGTTAAAGTTTTGTGAACTGTTTGTTATTCAGTGCTATGGATTAAGTATAACTTACTACTGGCTAATGGCAAATAAGCCACTTGTGTATAGATGTAGATCTTTATGACTATACAAGATTAGTCTGTCATTTGAAAGATCATGTTAGAACTTCATCAGTCACCATAGAGAGTAGCTTTTTTATCAGTCTGTCGTCAGTTTCCAAATGGTAAGAGTTTGTAATTGAAAAGACAGTTTTGAATTTGAATGTTAAACCAACTCTAATACTCTTTCCTTTTTCCTAACTGTTTTGTTACAGACTGTGAGTCAGAACCTCGGCTCAGGAAAGATCAAACACATCACCAAAGAGGAAGCTTTATTGAGCAAGGATATTGAGGTAAGTTATAACACTAGTCTGTTAGGATAAAGTGTGTTGCCTTCTCTCAACTTTTTGTTAAAACCATTTTCACTTGTCTTTGGTTATACTGGCCACCTGCAGTCATTCACTGATCCCATTGCAGAATGCTCTGTTCTGCTCTTTAAGACTTTAATAATTTAACACTTTGCAGTGGGTACAACAAATCCCTCCAGGCCCAGGTAGCTTAAACTTTTCACATGGCACTGATCATAGCTCTTGCCACTGAAAGTTCTTATTCCATAGTGTTCATTTTCAGTTTAGTTCACTATCTGAAAATAGTAGTTAAACAACTGAAACAATCTTCTAATGGGAACAGTGTAAAGAAGTTAGTAATAAGCCGCACATTGGAAGTGGGATACCCTATAGGGATGCAGGTGATGCAAAAAGATCAATGGAGATGTGGTGGAAGGAAGGAGACGGGTCAAAATGAAATGGCTGTAATTTAGAGAGAGTAGCTGAACAGTCTGGCAGAGTGACACTGTGAATCAAGCCAGGTCTAGGACATCAACATCTGACTCTGAATGAAGTTACATCTATTGCTTTACCTTAACGCAGGGAATAAATTGACTTTGAACCTGACCCCAGTTTTGTTTCAGTTTGTTATTTCTGTTTTCTCTCTTCATTATCTTTATAGCAAGCAGATTTTGACATGCTGTTAGTGAACCTGCGGATGGATGCTGTGTTTGTCAAAGAAAACATGCGCATCAGCTGGGTCTCAGAGGCTGGAATGATTGACAACATCTTGCCAATCATCACCGAATACAAAGACACCAGGAGTCTTCAGGTAAGCACCATGTCCAGACTTTTTTGTTCATTTTTTCATTTATGTCCTTGATAGATTTTGTCAGTAGTGGCAAAGTTCGGGGATTTAGATAGGATTCTTTCTTTATTTTCATCCACAGGTTTAAGACTAAGTGTTTTTTCCAACCTAGTATTCCAAAATATTGCCCTTAAGTAGGATACGATGTATCAGTCTCCCTTTAGTGCAACTTTCAAATGGCATGTATAATTGAAGAAATACTCAAAATTGAGTAATTTGATACTGAAGTCTGGGATTTAGCTACAGATACTGTCTGAAAGTTCTAAATAGATGGCTTTCCAAGTTAATATATTCACATTGCATTACTATATCTTGAATCCTCACTGTAACGGTCTATGAGTGTTGTATTATCTAAATATTATGTAGGGTACCATACCATCAAAGATCTCCTTCTTTTTTCTTTTCTCAGCCCCTTCGTGCAGTGATCTTGGGTCCCCCTGCATCAGGGAAAACAACTGTGGCCAAACAACTGTGTGACTTCTACAAACTTCACCACATTTTGGTCAAGGATGTCATTGACGAGGAGTTGGAGAGCCTGGTGAGGGGGTAGTGTGCATGGCTTTTATGATTTTTGAATGCTTTCACATGTCTAGAGAAGGCCATTGGATATGGAAGGAAAAAGGAAGGAAGAAAAAGGGGGAGGGAAGGGTGTAAACAGAGAGAATTGGAAGAAAGAAAGATTGATGGGAGAAGTAGCAGAGAACAGAGAAAAGTGAACAAAAGAGATCTTGAAAGTAGAACAAAGAGGATTTCGTTTACTCTATGTTTACTCTACTCTACTCTCTCAGTTTGAGGAATCGATTCCCTTTTCAGTGCATGTAAACTTTACATGTCATGGCAAGGAATTTAAAAAATGAGCTTTGTAGTTCACTAAACCTTCCCCACAGTTGTTTCATGAAAACTCATAGGCTCTTTTATCTTTGAGTAATTTAGTCTGGCTGGGATTTGGGAGGCCTTCAAGTATTTTATTACAACTATTTGTGCGTGAGAAGCTTTCTGTCAATGTGGAACAAAAAGGCTTGATTCCATAGAATGAAAATGCTGAGACATATCATTTTTTGATTAACAGAAAGCCAAAACAAGACGTTCAGATGAGGAGGATAACGATGAAGAGGAAGACAGTGGAGCTCAGGAAGCCCAAGAACTTCTGGATCAGATCAACGAGAGCAAAGAAAACAACGGCGGCCGCATTGAGGACCAGTTTATCATCCGCTTCTTGCGTGACCGCCTCAAAGCCATGCCATGCCAGAATCAGGGATTCATTCTGGATGGCTACCCAAAGACAATAGCTCAGGCACGAGAGTTGTTTGCCAGTGAGTACTCACTTCTAACTGGTGTGTATGGAAATAGAGAGAAGGGGAATATCTGCAGGCTCATGGGAAAAGATCACATGCTCAGAAGTCAGAATTTTACAGACGATGCCAAAACCTTTAGCATTGCACTTCTTTTTTATCTATTATTCAGTTGCCTTTCAGATATGAGAGGATACCCCAGCTGGAAAAATTAAAACATCAGATTCCATAAAAAGGTGCCTGAAGGTGAATTTCACCTGATCTGTTGTACATGTATAAAGTTTTTTTCTGTAAAGCAGCAGATATTACAAGATTAGTATGGGAGAGAAGTCAGGTGGCACTGGTAATCGAGGTCAGAAAACTCCAGATGGTCTTTGTTTGGCCCTTGTTTTCATCTTGTTCAGCAGTTTTGTTGACATGATCATATCAGGAAAGTGCAGTCAGCCATGCCAGTCTCTTATGTGTTTCTTGTTGAACATGTGTATTTCATCACACCCATAAACAAATGGCTTTAACTCCAAGTTAGGCTGTTTGTCTTCTTGTTACATAGAATGTTTTCTGCACCTGTTCATCAGCTATGCAATATTAGGAAAAAATATATGAATGAGATTTTTAATAAACTGTGGCAAAACAAATGTTATATTTCAAGATTTTGGGATAGGCATTTTGCTGACTTCCTACCCTTGTCCTTGAAACCTCATAAATATCCACAGATAACACCGGCAACAACAAGACGTGATCAGAATATACACAGTTGGACATATTCATAATAATGCATTTTATCATAAAATTATTAATGCTACTTTGATAAATAATCCTGCAGAGAGCAATTAGCCCAACTCACAAATCCAAAAATTCATTCATAGTTAATGACTTGTAACTCAGAAATAAGTGTGGGACTTGGTTTTCAAAAGCGCAAATGGCCTAACTAACATTAAATATTCAAATAAAAGCAATAACACTGATAGCATTGATGTTAATATTGTTGTTGTGACAAAGATCAAGAATCTAGTTATAATAGATGAAAATGATTCTTTAGTATCAGCAATCTTTCTTACAAAAAATCTTTAATGATTTTCTTAAAACTTTTGATATTTTAGTTAGGCCAGTTGTTCATGAGCGTGATGATTTATTTTCAGACAGATGTTTGTCTTTGTTTGCAAAGCCTAGATTTCTTCATGGTTCATCTGCTGTCTTGTTGACTCTATCTATTCATCTGAAATGCTGTACTAATGTATAATGTGCACTTCCAATATTTCAGAAGTCGTTGTTAAGGGTAAAAATGTTACATATTTCATTTATAATTTTTTTCTCATCCATTTTCAATGCTTTAAATAACTTCAAATTGATTTTATAATGCTTTATTTAGACACAGTGAATGTTGAAAATTTTCAGGAATTACTTTAATCATTAGATAGCTGAAGCTATTTTAGAGTGAACAAACCAAAATATTTGCTGGGGACATACATATAATATACCTGTACTACTTGATCTTCATTACTTGGCGCAGTAAGAAGCCAGAAAAAAAATCCCTCTTCTTTCACACAGAGGCAAAACAGAGTCTTTTGTTGCCACAAGGTGGGGAAGAACTGTCACCAAATCAGCATAGCATGCATAACTATATACTCAGCTGTTAGATTTGTTCAAAGGAACATATCACGGTAGAAAAATTATTTTGATGTCAAATTTCTTTACTATTTGATATTTGTAGAGATAGTTATTTTGTCATGCTTTTCTATTTACATACATCTTGTTTATTTTTATTTTGTTATTTTATTTTCATTAACACTCAGAATGGCAGAATGCTGAAAGTTTTCTGGGGAAAGCAAAAAATATAATCCGAGATATAGACCATTTCAACAGAGGAGCAAATAGAAAGAATGATGAAACTACATCATTTTTGAACTGAGGCCTTTCTGGCAATGATGACATCCAATAATTTTGTCACCAGCTGCTGCCATTCCAGAACATTTTCATTATCTTGAATTTTGGAAGTTTGGTTGCAATTTATTGCTTTCAGATCTAAAATAAAACTTAGATATAAATCATAAGGATGACATAGATTAGATTTTGATTTTTTTGTTTTATAGCATGTTACAAATGAAATACAATACACCCTTCAGGTATCTCTTGCTGAACATCTCATAAGTAAACATACACAGGGCTTGTAAGGTCACCAGACTGTGTACCATATTGTTGGTCTTCGCACAGGACCAGCCAAGTTCAAAGTAGGGTGAAGTCAGCCTGGCCGGTTCATATGCGAAGACTGTTGATATATTTTCTCTTATAGGGCATAGCAGGCAAATTTGCTGCAAAAATGTGAAATGAAAATTTGGTCTGGTTCACATATTCATTTGGATGGTCCGTTCACTTGCACTGAAGCTAGCTAATTTGAGTTATTTAATTAATTCTATTATTGCTTGGTCAATAAAGAAAAATGTACAAGAATGGACAAAAACTGTTAAATATGGCAAAAATGAGTATTGCTGGGAAACAGTAGAACTTGAGCACACATGTGAGGAGTTAGAAGTGTATTTGGGTCACAAATTAGCGCTAGGCTTACACATGGAAGTTAAAGAACAATATTCAGGCAGTAGGTATTTAAGGTTCAAGTGGCTGTGATGGTAGCACTTCCAGACTTGCAGACTGAAAGGGCCTGGGTTTGATCCCTGATAAAGACAGGAAATTTTCTAGTGTAAGATCGTTCCAGCCTTTCTTCTGAAAACTGATCTTTTTACAGTAATTAAGACAAATCCCTAGTGACCCACTTTCAAGATAATTTCTGTTCAGGCTCACATTTCATCTCCTTAATGATAATCAATAGAAAAAGCCTAGCCCTTCCACTTGGTATCACCCATCACAGAGACTGTATCCGTCTTTCTGTGTGAAGTACAGATTCCCCAGTCTGGGGGATTTGTTACAGACCGTAATACTGTATCTACCATTCTGTCAAACAGATGAGGATGAGGAGGAGGAGAATGCCGAGGGCGGCCCCAACAGCTTTGACAAGACTATCATGCCTGAATTTGTCATCAACTTGGAGGCCACGGATGACTTCCTGAAACAAAGGGTCATGAACCTTCCAGAGTCATTGGTTGCAAACACGCACAACACAGAGAAGGGCTTGCTGCGGCGCTTGGTTGATTTCAGAGCTGTCAACACAGATGATGATACTGTGCTCAATTATTTCGATGAACTGGAGTTCCATCCAGAGAAAATTGGTGAGTCCTTTGGTGATGGACAATTCATTCATTCATTCATTCATTTATTCATTCATTCATTCATTCATTCATTCATTCATTCATTCATTCATTCATTCATTCACCTCAGCACCCACCCACCTATCCATCCATCCATCCATCCATCCATCCATCCATCCATCCATCCATCCACCCATCCACTCATTCACTCATTCACTCACTCACTCACTCACTCACTCACTCACTCACTCACTCACTCACTCACTCATTCATTATGCCTTCTATTTATCATTCATTCTTGATTCAGTCCATCTTTTCATATATTAACTTTTTTCATCAAATCCTTCCACTGTATCTAAGGAAGGACCAATATTGTGATGTGAAATTTTATTGTCATGGACACAATTTTCTATTATATCTGCCAGATGTTACCAAGGACACATCAGAAATGATGAAAGATACTGTGGAGAAAATTAAGAAAATCTTTGGCACTCCCAGAAATTATGGTGAGTTATTACATAAATGAAATTTAAATATGTAAACAAAATGTAACATTGAAACAGCCAATGATAGAATACAGTATATGGAAACCCTGCTTGCATGAATGAACTGTAACAGAACAGCTGTGCTATACATAAAGTGTATATACTGTACATTCTGCATACAGTTTAGACACAGCTGGTGAAGTTAGAAGATACATTACCTGCAAGAATAAACGATAGCTGGGTGGCTGTTTTACACAGAGTGCAAGGAATGGCAGAACTGATGAAAATACAGAGATGGATGTGAGATAGCTTTGAGAGGAGATAATCATGAGGAGGAAGCAAGAATGATAGAAGTCCTTCTGAAGTTTCAAGCACATTTGATGGACAGAAACATTTGATAACAGCTACAGTGAATGCTCACCCTCTGTGAGGGTATGAGAAGTAAACAATGACAGAGTGGTAAATTTATGTTTTGAAATGTCGGATTTCAGGGCCAACAGCAGAAGAGCTAGAGGAGATGAGGAGAGTTGAAGAGGAGGCAAGGGTAAAGAGAGAGGCAGAAGAGAAGGCAGAGAAGGAGAGGAGAGAGGCGGAGGAACTGGCTGAGAGAAAGAGAAGACAAGAGGAATGGGTAAGATGCAAATGCACAGGATCAATAATGTGTACATGATAATACAGTAGTTAGATTGTAATTTTAATAGATTTAGTTTCTCTACTTTCTGAATGCCATGAATTCCAGAAGCAGGACAAGTTTATGTTATGTCATTAGTCTGCCAGATTCTTTGTTTAGTAACAATTCTCATTCAAATACTGGACTGTGCTTTGATAGCAGCATGAATGCCACATTCTTTGATATCTTAAAATGGTGTTTGTACAATGCGTTTTAGTTTCTACTCTCAACATGGTGAAAGTCATATGTTCATTTGGTTCATATGGCACGTGGGTTCTCAAAGCTCAGTTTAACTTGACTATAGGATCTTTATCATTTTTACAGACCTGATCTGAATGCAAACATAACAGATGTAATGTAAATTCATCAAATCTCTCATTTTTGTCTTCAGTCTCAGCGGCTGAATGAGGTAAAGAGAGAAGAATATGAGCTGCTGGAGGCCCAGTCCATTCCACTGAGAAACTACTTGATGAAACATGTGATGCCCACACTCACCCAAGGCCTGATTGATTGCTGCAAGAGTCGGCCAGAGGACCCCATTGACTATCTGGTAAGCCTTTCAGCCCTGTCATCTGCATTTGATGTTAGAGCATACCATCTCAGTTGATATGTTTTTGTGATTCTTATCTTTACATTCTTTGACAGATTCGACAATTTAAGTCAGCATGTGTGCCCCTCAATTCTACATTTCTCAACCAGTGAGACCACCTTCTCACAAAGACTCTTTCTTTTCATTGTAAACAAGATTAATGGGAATGTAGTTCTTTTCTTTCTGAAGAATGAAGATCGTGTTAAACATGTACAAGTCATAAACATTACTAATATTCCAAACCAAGCATAAGTACACATGTAGTGGGGCAAAATACCAGCTCATTATCAAGCACTTACTGTAGTATTAACTCATACAACCTTATGCTTCCGTTGATGCTTCCGGGGCCAACCGTGTCCCCACTGTTGCATGCAACCACCACTGTGATTGCCATGACATTTATACACTCTTTGCACTTGCCTGTCAGACAGCAAGGAGCATATATTAATATATTCATCTTCCATTCTACAAAGAGTGGTTCTTTCTGTCATAGAATATGTCTTCATGCTATAAGGGTTATGTTTTGCTGCGCAGGGAATAGCACATGGCCACAGACCCCAAACTGCCTTTAACCTGTAGAGTAATAGATGCCACAAAATATGAGGTCAGTGTAATAACAAATGGATGGAGATTAAGATATTACATGACATGCACATCTGAGGTGTCGTTTCTGTTTGCTTATATAAGAATTCTTTTTAATATAGCGACCAGTTTACTAAGACATTTTATTTTCCATTCTCTCTTTCTTCTAGGCTGAGTACCTGTTCCAGCATAACCCTCAGATAGATTAAAACCACAGATCTTCAACATGGCATCTAAACTTATATGATCTTCATTGGCGCATCTGTACAGAGATTCGCATCACATGATCTACCATCAACGTAACAACAATGTGGAACTAACATTTGCTTGTTTTCCATCACAACGGAGCATCAATTTATAGACTCAGGCCGCCAGATACTTACAATAGTTTCATGCCACTAGAAATATATCCCAGCATTCCTTGTAAAATAAACTCTGGTGTGAGCTATCTTGTTAGATGTGTGAAGCTGCTTTGGCAAATGACTTAGGAAGTGACTTATGTGAATCAGTCAATAGAGAGTCATATTGTATCTGGTGGTTTGATCACAAAGTATTAATGAATATGGACCAGTTGTGTAATTTTGGTATTTGGATGGAAGAGAAGGAGATGGTGGGTGATGGGTGATGGGTGGTGGGTGGGAGTAGTAGTTTTGGCTTTATTACACACTCCCATGGGCAAGATTTGCCTGTTCGGAGTGATGGTTGGGGAAAGTTTCAGCTGCTGCAGTATGACATTAGTTCATAATGCAAGGGAGTGAGGGGGGCTAGCTTTAGTGATTGAAGGATTCCTGAGAAGAAAAGATGAGCTGACTTTATTCAAACCTATTAAAATTGTAAAAGTAGATATCATGGTGCATTCATTAAACTGCAAAATGGAGGTACCTAAAATTGCTTCTGGAATGAAAAAGGTCCTTTTATTTATTTGTCAGGTCAGCAGCATGAAATCAAAGCCGGCCAGATTTTAAACTTTTTTTTTTTTGCTCTCAAAGCAAAGAAGTTTTGTTAACAAAGGAATTTGTCACATCCTCAGTAAAGATGGTTGTTGGAGTGACAGGAATTCACCTCCGTGGAGTAGACCTATCACTACCCAAAAAAAAAGACTTGGAAAATTAGACGCTTATTGGTTTTGTTTGACCCTTTGTCTAGAAGTAATGCAGTGTTAAGAGTTTATGAAATGTTCATATTTATAAGAGATGTAAAATGATAGACTCTTGTATGTGAATGTGTCGTGAGTAAAAGTCTCCTGTCCTCATTTGATACTTCAGCTGTGTCAAAATAACATATAATTTACACAAATACCCTACATGAGCATGCAATCTTGGAAATTTGGTTTATTCATAATAAAAATGTATTTGAAACATCATTTGTTGTTCTTTATGCTTCTGGCGAGGAGTGCATGGCCTATTTAAGTTTATATGCCTCATATCCGGTCATTACCCATTCACACTGTTGTTACGAGGTGTGATTCAAAAGTCACTGGACTGTTGCCAGAAAAGCCCATAGAATTATCCTAGATCTTAGGTTACCATCACCTTTAAAATAACCATAATAATACAGGCGCTGCTGCCAAGCTGAGAAACCCCCTTGAAATCTTTATGTGTCGGCATGTCATGTGTCGTCCCTGCCAATGGGCCATGTTGTGTGAGACCAAAAACTCTTGAAATCGGAGAGCGGAGTGCGCTTTCGTTGGCATGGAACAGCTGTTAGTCACGGTTGTGCTTTATTAAAGGTCACTTCTGTCTTACAACTTCATGACCCCAAAATTGAAATCAGTGTTGACCATTTGACTGCAAACAGTGCGATGTGGCCTCTTCCTCTTCCTAGGAATGAAAATTCAGCCAAAGAAAGGAGATTTTAAACGATCAAGGAGATAAAGATGAAATTGCAGATCGTGATATGCTAACACATCCAGGGGTGCATTTTGGCTTGACAGTGATGCCCAAATCGCTGTGCTAACTCTCAAGTGGGCTAAATTGAAGTTGATGGAGAAATGTTTTACCTAGCACAGAGACTTTTGGATTGCAACTTATAGCAATGTCATAGTGTGGCTGAGCGCCTAAAGCAGTTTAGTTGAAATCAACAGCGTGTGGTTTCAGTTCCCCACAAGTTGCTAGTGCCTTGGGATAACATTTCATGCATAATTTCCCCATTCCATCTGTATATTAATTCATTACTTGGTTCGAAAGTCACTGATCTGGGCCTGTAAAATGGCAGAGGCACTGATTCTTCCCATGAATTTGGAAAGTAGTCGATTGACCTGGTCTGTGGGGGTAGTAAAAATGTTAAGCACCTGGACAATAAACTTTCCGTTGACTGTCTCTCTTTGTAAGAAACGCTCACTTCTGCGGGTAGGGCAAAGTAATGAAGGGAACAAGCATCGGATTCATTTTTACTACAGGCTTGAGCGAAAATAGAACGGGAGATGAAGGGAGATAACTTGACTAAACCGCTGAATTTCATGAGTTATGTGCCTTGAGTATTAACCTACGAGTTCGCCAGTCTCTACTGAAATCTACTGAAACTCATCTGTTAAGTATTTTCAGATCAAGCTCAGATCAAGCTGCCAAAATAACCAAAATTTAGATAACGATCAGTTCGTCGAAAATAGCTATTAAGCTCAGATCAGGTTCACGTGAACTGAACTAAAGTTCATGAACAGTGTTCATACTATCTCAGTTCTGTCCAACCCTGCCGTAGCAGAAGTTACCATACCTTCCTCTTTGCGATTTAGCTAGACGAAACAAAAACAAACAAACAAACGAGATTTTGTAGTAAAGTGTCTTTTTCGTCGGTGTAAGAGACTGAGAGGACGAGACGTGCTTTTTCCGCTATGCAAAAAGGCAAAGTTTATTTGTAAAGTGCGTTAAGATAAGCAGATGACATGTACATGGGCTCTCTTTGTCGAACGGTGGAATTCAGAACATGAAAAGAGCAAAGCAGGTGATAATACAGTTAAAAACTTTAAAACCACTGTGAAAGTGTAGATGCTAAATAAGTAAGAGAGGATAAGCTGAGATGATTCATTTAGATGATGTAGCAAATGGCTACTTTGGAAAGAGGGATCATCAGCTGTTTGGGGAGGGGGGCGAGGTCGGTCACCTTTACTTCAATGACATGCCAAGTGAGAATTATGAGAAATAGTTGGGAGGAGGGAAGGAGTCGTTGGCCTTCAAAATCCCCCTGATCACACAGAAATTTAAAAAGTCTTTACCGATGAGAAGGTCTAAACGAATAGATAAGTCGAACGTATTGAGTATCTGAATTTGGATGCCGTTTTGATACTTTCAGTGCCAGTTTGTCTACCCTGGATTACCTGTTCCTGCAGCGGTACCGAAGGGTATTGAAATGGTACGAGATCGAAAAATTTACTCTGAGCTACAAAATTGAAAAAAGATTTGATGTTTTCCGTACTTAGAACATAATTATAGCATCGAGATACCTAGAAATTCAGGTATGGACCCATCACGAGTAGTCAATAATCGGAAACAAGATTTTCAAAAGACCAGGCTAGTTTTGCCCTAAGAAGAGTCAGCAATTAACCATAATATGGACCTCATGAGACAAACATGAATCGACCTCGTGAATACTTGACTAGCCATCACACAGCTGAGCGGCGTTCAGAGTAAAACAAACTTATCTCAGCTGATTCGTAGTTGAGAACTTGCGTATTAACGATGGAATCTTTCACCACTGTAAGGATTACATTAAAACTCTGCTGTTGAGCCTACTAGGAGTGCATTCAGCATCAATGCACTAATACAGTTCTTAGTATGGTAAAGATCCCATCGTTAACGCGCAAGCTTTCAAATGTCACGGGTTTTGAAATGTTATTATTTGTTGGTGTGGCTTATCGATGGAGTCAGTGAGAGACAAGAGGCGGAAAGATGTACACGAATCTACTTGACTACCAAGTGATGAAGCGTAACGGGCAGCCTCGGACACAAAACATGTTTCTGTAAATAAACAAATTAGGAAGGCGTGGTCAAGAGTAGAGAGTTGGTAAATGGACATGGGAAATCCCCACGTAAAGTACTTTTCGCCTGCAATGTTGTGAAAAAATGCTGTACCCAAGGTATGATTACCCCGCCCCCTTCTCGACGGGGGCCCCATTTTAAGTTCTCCATTCATTTCCTGCGGTTTTTCAAAGTCAACAAATCGGCTGATCTCTTTTCTTCCTTCTTGCCGACCAGCTTAAAATACCTTTTCTTTTTTAATTCCTCCCTCTCCCACCCCCTCCCTACGGCCCCCTCTACCAATATTTTTTTTTTTAAGAGCTGAATGTGTTTTTACGGTACACCACGCGTGCTGCGTTCAAAATGAAGAAGGGCGATAACTTGGTGAAGATATTCAATGGCTGGTACGGGATTTTGTTCATCTCCCTTGCCCGTTCATTGTCACACCGTAACGTCGGTGTGGAGAGTACCCCGTTCTCTGAGAGCGACTGACATGCCCCAATTGTACAAACTCTACAACTCCCTCTGAGTTCATAATTGCACGGGGGGTGAAATATCTTGGCATTCATCCGCTCGGCAACGATCCGGACTTGAATGAGCTATTAAGAAATGCATCTTTCATAGCGGAAAATATAGAGGCGGGCAAGTTTTCTTGCCTCCGTTGATCCCAAACCTCATAGAAAGGCCTCGCAAACAAGAGAAACGTACTTGAACGAGATTGCGAGCACCACTCTAGCGACGGCTCTCCACCGATGAAATGGGTGCCCCCTCTGACAAAACGAAATCTATATTTTCATTCTTTAGCACCACGGTCTTCTCCTCTCCATAGATCGCGCTCCTGGGCCCGCTGCCGTCTACAATACCGAAGCTTTTTTTAAGCCATCGTGGTTTTTTTTTTTCTTCTCTCACTTGTTCGATGTTTAGTACACCACTATAGCACTATTCTGCCGTCTTGAAAACTCTCCGTGCCGTAGCTTACGGGGGTGAAAGCACTATCGGATCTCCAGGGCGACCTCAGATTGTCTTTCGAATTGCCTGGATGATGGTTGCACACCGCCAGCGGAACCCGTAAAAGCGGTTTGAGTGAATGTTTAATTCAGGTTAACCACTTATTTATTTAGTTTTCTGCATTTTAAATAACTTTTATCGCCTCTCGACACGGTATGTGCACCAAAGTGCGCAGCGAAGGTGGCCGGAAAAACTATACATGCGTCAAGAGCACTGGGTTCCTTGACGCGGCTAGGTGGTAGTGCTAATTAAAGAATTTAAACATAGATTATATTATAGTGCTGGCAGCGTGGGTGTCTGATTATAATACCTATAACAGTCGCATGAATATGTTGCATAAAATTAGCTCGTTTCACCTGATAATACCAATTAAGTGCACGAAATGTGTTGTGCTTTCATGTGAGTACAAAGGCTCAGCAATTCGTTGTATGTATTATGTGCGCGAGAATAGATGTGGGTGGGGTAACAATCGAAGATTACTATACGTGTATCTCGCTTGTCTCTGGTGTCCTGTCTAGTCCAGTCCTGTCTTACTGTTACCTTCCCTTCAAGAGGGGTAGAGGCTTAAAGTGAGCTGGCTGCTTTCGCTCTTGCTTTCATTCTGATTATACTCATGGTCAAAGCTAAGATGAAGGGATTTTTTTTTTTAAGTTGCAGTGAGGATCATGCATGTGGCTAGGGGTGTCCTATCACAGGCCTAGGAGATAGGTCCTGCCCTACGCCTTACGCTTCAACTCTGATTAAACTTCATTCTAAAGAACCACGGAACGTTATGACTCGCAGCCACACTATCCTGACCGCGGATTGGCCGTTGGTGCACCACGTGATCACATTATTTCCTTTTGGGAAATTTTGATTGCTGGTTGATGGGCCTTTCTGACCACATCCAGCAAGCAGGTTTGTTTGTTTTTGGTTGTTTTTTTTTTTTTTCAGTTCCTAAATCAACCTTGGTCGGTCGAACACCATAACATGTCACTACTTAATCCACCGACTGCGGATGATTTATGGACTGAATATTATTACAGTCGCTTGAATCGCTCAAGTGGTCGCAGCTGTGATGTTTGAATGTATAGGTTTTTTTCAGTATTTTACTCACAATTCATTGGCTGTAAATGAAAGTCCCGTGGGTAGATCTATGTGCTGGATCTAAACATACATGGTAACCCCACGAATATGATGTCCCATTTCCGAAGAAAACTGGACATGATGGATCTATGTGAGTCAGACGATGGGTTTGGTCGAGCACTAAATCTAAGAACAGGCCAAACGTATTTTTGATGGGAAGTTGATACTTTTCACCTTAAAGTATACTTAAAACGAATGTAACTTGCGTTTCGGCCTTTTGGGCGAGAGACTATCATGGTGCCAGGGTTCTTGGTATAGAGTAGGTATGAAGATGTCAATGGTGTCTGGTGTAAGGAGATGCCATTTTTTTGTTTTCCTTAATAAATTAGAAAATTGGCTATCGGGAAAGGGGAAAAGGGTTTGGTTTGAAACTAAAGGGCTTAGATAGATGTAAATACTTTTGTAGATTCAGTAATTGGTGAATTGCCTCTGCAGTGCAAACTTTGTGGTTGTTGCTGAAGGGTACAGTTATCCTTTTTAGGGTGTGGAAAGGCCTGAAGTCCTGATCTGCTGCCAAGACTCTCAAAATCTACTTGGTTTTGGGACATACTCCTGTGTGTAAAAATTTGGAGTTAGAGTTTGTGTGGAAAATATTTTGTCGCGGGATACTTTGATAAGTCGCTTAGGGAGTGTAAAAGCTTATACAGACAACAGTGGGAAAAAAAATAACACTGGCGTCTTCATATCTACTAAAAGTTAAGGTTCTCTTCATCTCCATGTAAGGTTTATGGAGTGTCATCACTCGGTTCATTTCACTGACTATGAAGCCGGCAGTTCCTCCACCCTTGCGCTGTCCGTCCATTCACGGTTTCCATAGCGGGACTTCATTTTTGTCCACAACTACGTGACGAACATACCACTCGTTCGCGAGAGGGTAAAAAGCGTCTATCAATGTCAATGGACCATAACTAAACACTTTTTGTTCGATTTCAAAACTTTACAGAACTTGTAGTTAGGCTGTATTGAAAAGTTTACGGTGAGGAGAAGGTATAGAGAAGAACTCGTCGCGTTTCCGGAACCGAATGTTGTCGTAAAAGATGTAGTTGAGAAGCTGCTCTTAAGACATTTTCGTGGTGGTTGCGTTCCGTTACGGTTGCTGGCGTAAGGGTGGTTGGACCGACAAACATTATCGTAGAGACCATAGTCATGTAATAGTGGCTACCCACTATAATACGGGCAATGAAGATGAGTTTGGTTTCCAAAGATGAGATGCTGTATCCAGCCTACACAACTTCGCACTATTACTATGATAGCAGACCAAAACACTTTTTCAACTTTCAAGAAGCCTGTTGTGCAGTGCTGCTGCCAGTTCACCTATTCGAAAAGTTGAAAATAAAAATAAAAACACTTTCCATGTGGCTAAACCAGGCCAGCCGACGTCCAATTTCTATTTACTTCTTAGCTGTTTTCCACACACAGCGCAGATTTCCCAGTAACTACCCGTCTAAGCATTACTGAGTCATTCATACTACCGGGTAGTTTGTCCTGGGTGGCTGATTCGGAAAGGTGAATTCACAGATGCTAATCACTAGCATTTAGAGAGTAGCATTCGCTGCCTATTTTTGCACCTGAGTAGCCACTTTGCAAAATTAACAAACAAACTGGAAGAGATGTGAACGAAACGCTGCTCCGAGTCTTGAGAAATTGTTGTAGCGACCATGGGTGGTTCTGAAACCACCACTTTTTGGCGTCAAGTCCAGCGCGATTAAACATTAAATTTTAGTCACGATTTTTCGACCATAAAACTAACACACCTGTTTGACCACATCAATGAAGTTAACACGAATTTATCTGAATATCACTCTGAACGTCTTTGCTATTTATTTGATGCTCATGAGAAAGCCAGCTAAAGTGGTAGAGATCTGTCGCGATGATGACTGATGATGATGTGTCGGAGGATTCTACGGTTATCTCAATCCACGGCAAGTCAAAAGAAGCAGAGAGAGAAATAGGAGGGAAAAGTCGTTCTGTTAGAAAGGCCGCTTGGACTTCATGTGAGCAGCTAGATGGGAACTAAGTGGGTTCTGCTCACGGGCAAGACATGACTCCCATAACTGGGCTTGACGTTTGAAAGAAATGATATGGAAACCAAGAGGGCCTCATGTGGGTAACACCTGGGAAACACACGGGTAGGTCAAGATACTGACAAACCAGACATGTCATTCGGGTTTCTTGCGGGTACCAGCTGGCAAAGCCTATTGAAAGATAATGTAGGAAATCCCACATGGGTCCCATATGGACCCAAGGTATTGTGTGCTGCTGTCGGAAGAAGACGGAGCGGAGATGCAGGAGAGTGGAACGATCTGGTGTCATCCTTCCGCTTATTCACAACTCCTCAGAGGCATGGGAATACGGTGCGATTAACAGGAGTTGCAATTACATTTTTTTTTTAAAAATCACTTTGGTCGTCCGAAAATTGCTTTGATTAAGCAGATGTCGCAGTTAGGCGGCTTGACAATATGCGAGGTCTCCTGTACATATCTCCTGATGGTAACAAAAGCAGGGATAGAGCTGTAGCTTAGAAAGCATTCTAATATTACTGTAATTATGTTTGACAAGCGAAAGAAAACTAAATTCTCTTCCTTCCAACCCGGCATGGCAATTAATGGGGAGGGGCGAAAGGGCTGAGGGTATTGATGCACTATCGAATGTTGTCTCAATTATTCATTAGCGGCCGCTCAACCCAGGCGCGGCGTCACTGTTCACTGACTCTGAATGACGTCACAAAATGTGCAGCCCTTGCAAATCTGTGATGTGTGTGTTTGTGGGGCTCTCATTAGAAAATGAAATCACAAAAAAAAAAAAAAAAGACGAAAGAAAGCAAATCCTCCTCTTCCTCCTGGCCTGGCTTTCCCCCTGCGCCTTCTCACGGGGTTCGACCTTAATCCCTGTGTCACGACAGCGTCGGTTCATTCTCAACAACCTGAACGCTCTCTTCGTGGGAAAAATGATCTAATTCGTGCATTGGGTTTGCAGGATGCAGGGCCAAACTCCTGACAAATGTCAAACCAAGGAAGAAAAAAAAAACGATCGTAGATGGATAAAGAATTGGAATTCTATAGCAAGGGAAGGTAACTGGGAAGGAAGAGTTTTAACGGGAGATAATTACTACTGGGCTCTGATCCGTAATTGCCCGGTAACTGCTTGCCATACGAATTAACCAGCTAAATAATTATTGCACGAAAGTTAAATGTTGGTTCGGAAATGGAGGCTGGAATTCACTCTAAAGGTCTGAATACGACGCTGTGCGCACAGAAAGTTTACAATAGGTGAGTAAAGGCAAATTGACGTGCACAAAATCTGGGTTAAAGACATAATAACTGCTCGCAAGGGAGTTTACTACTTCGTGTAATTTTTTTTCTCCCGCATCGCGTTCGTATGCGTCTATTATCTCCCCAGACTGCTCATGTACGCATCTCTGGTAGATTTCTCCAAGGGTCCCTTCTGAGCAAGACCTGTTAACCTTCAGTATTTATCATTTTCCCACCAGTTTCCGTCAAAAGCTCTCTTCTCATAATCTGATCAACCTGTTTCACCTGCAATGACTTCAGATGAGAGTCTATGATCCATTATTATTATGTGCACAACATATATGTAGCTTACTATTTTACATCCGGAAATTTTAGCTGTGAGATATTACATTTCCAGAGGACAAAAAAAAAAATTATAAAATGCCAATTATTCATTTCCCGAATTTTTTTGCCACAACACATTTGCCTCAATACATTTTCCTCACACTATCTTACGTTATAAATGCTCTAGTCTCTCCTTCCTATGTATAATTTACAGGGAACGACTACTGACGAGCTGCGTGACGTCATGAATTTTTGCACGCATGGGACAAAAATTTTCGTTGTATCGAGAAAGGGTTTTGGGATTGTATTAAGCGAAACCTGTATACAAAGGTATTTAAAGCCATGCAATACATTTCCAGAACATCCTACTTATTGTCTGGAAGCTTGTATACATATTTCTTTATAGCGTCATTTATTCTGCTCGTTGGCTTATATATCATGTGTATATCATGTGCCTCTTTTCCGTGGCTTATATTGGAAATATTAGAAAGTAAGATGAGAGTGTACATTTCCTTTATCAAATTAATGTTACTTCAATGACAATACTGATTCCTACCACCAGGTCTGTGTGTGTGTGGTTTTTTTTATTACTTTCTTGGTAATTGTNGTCGATAGAGATGACAATACAGATAACAATGGAGAAGAAGGCATGTCCCATTGTTTGTCCCATCCAGCTCCCCACCTATTGTTGGGAAATTTATCTATAGCAATCAGCCCTTTGCGCGCGTGTGTGTGTGTGTGGGCTCATGTGTGTGTGTGGGCTCATGTGTGTGTGTGTGTGTGTGTGTGTGTGTGTGTGTGTGT
>JAWQUT010000134.1:1094506-1106630 GCA_033807755.1 Ellobium chinense | reverse complement strand
CCTCAACATAGATGGAGGGTTTAGCTTCGGAGAGATCACATTCCTTGAGGGTCCAGTAGGACTTGGATAGAAGGGGGGAAAGTTTGGCAGGGGCGAACTGAAGTGTTTGATATAATTCAGAGATGATGAATGGTGATGTACCGATGTTGAAATTGTTCAGATGATATCAGTGTGTCAGTACTTCTCGATCACTAGAATGCTACATGAGTACATTAGAATGTATTAACTTTTTATTATAAGATGCGGCGGGAGGGGAAGTAGGTAAACAAAAGAAAGAAAGAAAGAAAGAAAGAAAGAAAGAAAGAAAGAAAGAAAGAAAGAAATTAACTATCGTAGATTGTAACATTATCTCGGGTTTTGTTCTTCCAGTTTATTTGTGTGTGGCTTAGTAAAAGTTGTCATTTTGAAGAAAACAAACTTTGTACTGTTCACTCTTAATGTTATGCTCTTGTCTTATATTTTTTTTTATTTAAGCCTGTATACGCCATCCTGTCTTCAATTAATTAATATTACAATGCAATTAATAATATGTAAAGCTTTCGGGTTCGTTCATTCATTCATTCATTCATTCATTCATTCATTTTATCTATTAATTTATTTATTTATTTATCTTTCCTCTTTTTTCCTCTTTTTCTTTATTTCTTCGTCTGTTCTTTCTTTTTTTTTTTTGTTAGTCTAATCTTTACTAAGCTGTTGAAAGTACGATGGAAGCCTGATAATACAGCTACTGAGTGTGTCTTATCAGAAGATTTGTATTATCCAAAGTGCTTTTACTAAAGAACAAAACACTTTGAACTTTTGAATGATAGAATGTTAAGAAAGAGGCCCTTCTAACCGATGGTTGTAGTAACAGAGTAATAGGCTTTTCGTTTCTTCTGTTCACTAACATTTAACAACAGCTACAACATCACTACAATAATAAAGGCAACGATAACAATGAGAAGAATATTAGCCACTGTCATCATCGTCATTATTTCCAAGATTGCTTGTCATCAAAGACATTGTTATTGTCGTCACCATCCTCATCATCATCACAGGCAACAGAGATGAAAGCCCTCGATAAAGATGAAGTCAATTAAACCTTGTTGTTGGTGTCCTGTCTTTGACTGGCCGGTGAGTACCTGTTATTTAGAAACACACTAGAATTTTGGTAAATAGCATGAGCTAACCTCGCCAGTTCACGAGCCGCTCCAAGAGCCCTCAGATATCGAAGTGAGCACCCTCATTGGCTCTCGGCGCCTTCACTCAGTCTCCACTCGCCCCGCTTCAACCACTCTCCAATCGCTCCTCAGCTGTCGGCCAATGGAACACGGGTGGAATGGGCGGGGCTTAGACCCGGGTCGATACCGTTCCCGTGCCCAGTGCGCCTGCGCGGAACGGCGGTCAGAGCTATCCGCCTTTTTATCAGGGTGTCTTGATTTGATACGTGGATTATTCTTGTACCGATCTAAGGAACTTGTCGGCATCTACTCCTAGTCTGCGACAAGGAACCATCCAGCGGTTGTTGAAGACTGTAGTGGCCGGCGCAGTGTTGGAAAGAGTAGGACATTCCCCGTGTGAAGTGCGGCACAGAAGAGTTGGGCTCTCAGCACCACTGAAGCGTTGTAAACTGGGTGTTTGACTCCAATCAGCCCTACTTAGAGAAGGAAGAACAAGAAGGCGAAGTGGCAGGATCCCAAGCGGACTTGATTCGAGTGACTTAACTTCAGGATCACTTCTCTGTTTCTCTGGACCTTTCTTCCTACTGTGAAGTTTACATTTCTGCATGTCCCCAATGTTTACATTACAATTTCTCAAACACGCGACTCGACCCGTCCCATCGTGTATGAATGGAGCCGTTATGAAGTGATCTATTCCTACCAGTCTCGGCTACCTGCTGGAGTGGACACTGAAAGGTAACGTACACAGTTTTTTTTTTGTGTGTGTTTATAATACTATAGGAACTCACAAACTCTCATTCTGGGGAAAGTGGTCCGTCGTGTGCCAGTTTATGAGGTTATCGAGTGAGTGAGTAAAATATGAAATAGAAACTAGAAGGCCGAGCGCTAGTCTAGATCAATGTAACTTTATACGGTATCAGGTCGTGAATCTACTGTACGATATTTTTTTTCCTCATCTTGAATAGATTCGTTATTCGAATTCAATGAGAAAACAATCCCCAATGGCCATTTCCACATTTTTGTAAAAATGATTCCTGAGGTTAATCATATCGGAACATTATCAAAGGAAAACCCAAGGTATTATACTGTTTATTCCGGGGATACTCAGAAAATACTACAGAATGCAACAAGAATGAAAATATGGTAATTTTTTTTTTCCTAGCACTTTCGCATGCTCTTAAGACGGCTATAAATCATACTAAATTGGGCGCATCTTGCCGCTACCGAGTTACTTCACAGACATACATCAGCAACCACCTCCTCATCGCTGATGGTATCATGTTTCTCTTCACTCTCAGCTGCACACCTCATCTTCATGAATACCTTGCAACCATCTTGAAGAAAAATCTGAGACTTACGATATTTTCACGATCTGCGGTTTTTACGGAATATTTTACATTCTTTTGAAACAATATAATTTTTGTATGTGTTTGTCATTTTTTGGACAAAAGTTATAGTAGCGAAATATACTTTAGAGAGTTTCTCGCACAATAAAATTTACTGACAACTTTAGCTTTCATATAAAATCGCGTTGTTGTTTTTTTTTATGCTCCACATTTCAGTACCTTGATTCTTGTTTCTCCCGATTTGTTTCGTGTCTTGGTCGTTCCGCGTGAAAGATGAAAGACACGTGCGAAAAATGATCAACGTTTTTGACTTTCTCACTGAATACTACTTTATACATAAGAGGCTTTTGCCAAACCTCCAGACAGGGCCGTCTTGTTCATAATAAGGACGACGTATCTGATATTAATTGTAATATCTTACTATGGCAGAGCATTTTTTATAAGATGTTTGAGTTCTTGTATAAACTTTGACTTAAGACTTTTGGTCAGAGCATCATAATTCGTATGCGCATGTATTTTGTTTTTTGTTGGTTTTTTTTTTCAAATTTTGTTGTTGTTGTTGTTGTTGTTGTTGTTGTTGTTGTTGTTGCAAAACGGTTTAGAAGCTGACTCCTCTTTGGTAACTCTGAAGTACCGATAGTAGAGCTATCTGAAACCTTGCGCATTAACAATGGCATCTCTCACCATCCTAAAAATAGCATTAGTTCATCGGTGCTATTATGCACCCTCGGGCTTTATTGGCCCTCAACATGCAGAATATGATTTCTTACGATGGTAAGAGATGCCATCGTTAATGCGCAAATTCCCAACTATTTTGAAATTCGCATCTCTTACGCACCGTTACGGCAGAGGTAAGTAAAGGCATACGGAATTTACTGGTGCATAGTGGTACGAGCATTTTGCACGTAATGAACTAGACGTGAACTTCATACTCTGATGCTTATCGAATTCATAATATGCATAAGGATCATAACATCGGCAAATGCAGTTTGCCTATATCTGCCTCTGCTATATAATAGCTCGAAACAGATCGGAACACGAAAATTTAAAAGAACAACGAAAAACAAAACTTTTTTTTTTTTTTGGTTCATATAGATAATTATAATATTAACATAATGTATGATATAGCCTATTTCATGACGACTAATGTGCAGGGTTCCTAATTATTTTCATTCTTATGTCCTTAGTTGTGAACGAAAATCTCTCTCACATTGCATCGCTCTCAACCGGTGTGGCAAAGCCTGATTAATATCATAACATTATTTTGTAGGTGTTCACATGATCGCCCGGGCTTTCCGCCCTCTCGCTATTAGTTTAATGAATCGACATATGCATTTATCTAATCGGGTGTAGCATATGTCTGAATTCATTATTTTGTTGTGAAGCGAGATTGGGGGTGGGGCCGCGGGTGGAGGGAAACGTGTATAGCTTTATGGATGGTAGATATGCTATAGCTGGCGAAATGGTAGTTGTTTTCACATGTATTTCAATATTAATATTTTTGTTATCATCATCCGATATTTGATAGTATTTTGTTTGTCTATGATAAGTCTAAATTATTAGTAAATCACGAGGCCGACTCACGTTTTCGTTTCGCTATCTCCAACTCACGTTTTTGTTTCTCTATCTATGCATTATAACGAGTTTGAACTATTATGGAAGATTACCAAACTTATAATGACAATGCAGTAGTAATAATAATAAATAAATAATGTAATATTAGCTCTGCTGTAAACTTCCTTCTTCCTTTTAATGGTTTTACTTCTACCAGTCATCACTGGATTGGTTAAAATCCTTAAGTTCTCAAGCAAAAAACGTGTATATTTTTTATTTTGGAACAGCTGACTTCGTTTAATGGCAAGACCAAAGAGTAGGTGAATTTTCGTTTAAGCGAAGCTGTTTTGTTCTCGACTATTATACATGTAGTTCTGTTTTCTGAGAATTACTGCCATTAAAACCGAATTGGGATTACATGTAGACAAGTGTAGATAATAGCCCGGAAAATGTCAGGAATTGTAGTTTGAGAAATTATTGTTGTAATTTCACTTTATGGCAAGCGAATATTATCTAAATAACAAATTTAATTTGAAAAGAAAAATTATTTCAAAAGAAAAAAAAAAAAGCAAAATAAGTGACAACACGCATACACATTGCTAGATTTGTTTTAAAATGATGATGTAAAGTATATGCGGTCGCTGGCTTACCATTCTATGTCTTTTTCTCACTATATCTCTCTTCCTCCTTTCCTTCCTCTTTCTCTCATTCTGGTTCTTCCTCCTCTCTCTCTCTCTTTCTCTCTCTCTCTCCCTATCTCTCTCTCTCTCTCATTCAGTAATACCAGCAAGCAATATTATAATACCCAGTTCTGTGACATTATTACTTAGCTGATCCACAGATCCATGTAACTTGACGAACCCATGTTGATTAATTTCACCGAGCTTAAAGAATAATTTATCCTTAGTTAATTTATTTGAGCTTAATAAACAATTCTTGAATAATTTCCTTGAGTTTAAGGAACAATTCTTGATAAATTGATAAATTTAACAGAACCATTCACAAATACTTTAGCTGAGACTAAAAGCTATACAACCGCGGAAAATACAGTTGATTCCATGTAATTTCCAAATTCTTGAAAGCACGGAAAGGGTTGGGATAAAAAGGAGATGCGATTTTTCAGTAACACAGAGATCCAAAGACAATTCCAGTAAGAGTGTGATTAAGCGAAAATTGAGAGTACGTGAATTGCGACTGTCATTTAGCCGAGGCGACTTTCTTATTTAGTTACAATACAACATGTAGATCTTGAGCCAAAGCATATGATAAAAACAAAACCAAAAAAAAAAAAAGGTTGAACTTCACGATTTTGATATCCAAGGTACCAACTTTAAAATTCCATTGGCCGTTTGCATAATCCTTATGTTGCTTTATGCAGTACGGTAACCAAAGGAAACGCCCAAAACATTAAAATGTATAATGTTCTCTGTAGTTAACGCGATACGTGAATTAACGTATGGATTATGACAATAATAATAATACTTTATTTGGGAAACTACCCCTTTACAGCGGGGATTTCACTGGTCGGGGTTACCAGTGAAACGTCCAATAAAGAATACAATATAACTCTTTAAAGTGTCTATTCACATATTGAGATGTACAATCTATAAGCTTATGCATAAGGTCACAGGTCTTAAGATCGTGAGGTAAATTTAATATAGGAAAATAGATCTCCGGAGAGGAGCCTTATAATAAAACGAGATCGAATGGAATTTTCAAGAGCGGGCTGTTCATCGTCCTGCGATTTTACCGTATTAAAATTAAGAAAATGCTAACCTGGATTATGGAACAGTGTGGCCTGTAGTTGCGGCATTCTACTTAAGATCTAAAGGTCGTGGGTTCGATTTCCGACCACGGGTCGTGTTGTTACTGTCTTGGGAAAGCGTTTCATCCACTTTGTCCCAAGGGAGTTGAGAAAGTCCTATTGTTATCTGGCCTGCTGGAGTAATAATTGATATGAAGTCGCGTGAGGGGGCATTAGTCTGGATACGAGACTTACAAATGGCATTGTTGTTGTTATTATTATTATTATCATGATGATGATGCTTATTATTATTATTATTATTATTATTATTGTTGGTTATTGTTATCCTTTCTTAATTATTGTCATAGAAGAGGAGTCACTGAACATGTCTACAAAAATATATTCGCCTCAACTTTTGTTTTCTTTCTCTTCAGTATTGTGTCAGTCGATGCCTGTGTGAGGTTATCCACTAAACGACCATAGGTAGCCCACCTCTGACAAGACAACGGTCACGCCTTTACAGGAACATCAAGAGTCGTTGGTTGGTAGTGACTTGTGAAGACCCCTTCTCCCCTTCAGAGTGACTTGTGGCCCCTTCGAGGATAACGCCTGTGTTTCAGGAAGACATTTTATTTTTAATACAGAAAAATTAATAACAACCACCACCACGAATTTAATCAAGGGCGTATCCGCCAGCCTGCCAGCACTCCCCCCACCACCGGACACGGTGGTCGCAGGAGATGTCATTGAGCCCCAGACCGCCACATCTCCCTCACCATCCCCACTCCACCCCGTTCTCCGTCACTGACATCCTGCACCCCTCGTCGGCATCCGCCCTGGATCCCGATTTCAAAAAGACAGTGGAGGCCAGTATTCCACCCCTGGGGAACTACCGGTCCCCCCAGCACCAAGCAGCCATGGGTTCTATGGGCATGGGTTCCATGGGCGTACCCGTCACCAACCCTTACGCCAACTACGTGCCCCAGTTCTCCCACCACACCTCCTCCTTCCCGGGACAGTACTGTAATGGGGGAGACCTCTCCGCCTATGCCGACCCCACCGGCCGACACAGCACGGCTGGCTGGTATGGAAGCGCCGCTGACTCCAGATTTAGCTGTGAGTAGAATATTGTTTGTTTTGTTATTGTTGTTGGTTTTTGTTATCGTCGTTGTTGATGACAGTGACAGCAAAGCTACCAATGGTATTGTGTCATTTCACGCACACACATAATATATGTATAGACGGGTGGGTGGGGCGATGAGGGTGGGAGGAGTTTTGGGGAGACACCTAGTGTCTTGTCGCCTCTCCGGTCTCCATTCCCCTGATCTGACAAGACGTACTATTCACAAGAACTGTTTCAATTTTCACCCCTGTCTTCGCAGGTCTATCCCTTGAGAGCTTGCGCGTTAACGATAGGATCTCTTACCATCGTAAGAATTATATTATTAAACTTGCATGTTGAACGCGACTGAGGGTGCAGTCAGCACCAATGCACCAGTATAATTCTTACGATGATATGACATCCCATCGTTAATGCGTAAGCTCTCGATCATTAAAATTCGTATGCGGGCTTTGCAGGTAAATTTAGCTCAAAGTATAAGATGATTTAGAAATCCTTTATATATTATACATCATGATATTTATACCTGTAAGCAACTTCTTTTTTTGTTTTGTCCCATCAACCGCACTCTATAAAATTTCATGTGGTCATGGCTTCATTTTTATGAATGTAATAACGGTGCTAGGTCTATTCATTTCGTCATTAATCTAGACAGGACTGCCGCTTTTAACTGTGTAAATAATTTCAAATGGTTTATATTATTTTGATACCTCTCACCTATTTGCGGGCGCATGGGAACAAGTTGATTTTGATGTCACTGATAGTTCTGATACTTTTGTTTGTTTGTTTGTTTGTTTGTTTTTTTGTTTGTTTGTTTGTTTGTTTGTTTGTTTTTTGTTTCCATGCAAGACAGTTTCATTTAATTTTTTCACTTCACAAGTCGATTTCCTAATGATCTGTTTCTCCGTATATCGATAGCTATAAGAATCAGGATGACTGTGTTCCTTTCACCGAAAATTATGACACAGATGATGATGATGATGATGATGAGTAAAAATAATGATAAAAGTATAAAAACATAGTAACTATCATGATCGGGCAATCAAAATCATGACAATACAATGCAGATCACAATATTGATTTAATGGGAACTAATTAATGATGGCGCATTATTAGGCAGAACAATGTCGGAAACTAACAATGCAGACATTTTTTGAATTCGTTAAATTTTAAAATTTTATGCAGAATCGCTTTCTTTAAATGACGCATTTACCGTGTCTGCCCACGAACAAACGAGTTTGGATTTTGCAAACATTTTTACCATCGTTCCGTAGGAATAGAAATAATCCGTTAGTACTCTAGGACTGTCATGGTTTCATATCATTGGCGTTGCCAGTGTCATTTTTTACATAAAAGCTTAAAACAAGCCAACCCTTTATGTAGGCTACTATAAGACAGTTACATGACGCAGGCAAAGTAGTGTGTGATGACTACACTTGCTGTAGTCACACGGCTGCAAGTATAACAATGGATAACCCTACTCTCCGTTTTAAAAAGACAAACAAACTGTCCCATCCCACACACATAATACGTACTGGCCGGCCGGCGCGCACGCACACACACACACACACACACACACACACACACACACACACACGCGCGCGCGCGCGCGCGCACACACACACACACACACACACACATTCACACACAAAAGACAGACATAAACCTGTCAACAACTGTTTACTGGTTAAATTTTCATGCGGGAGTACTGACGCTCCACTTCACAGGCAGGCGAGAGAACACAATAGCGTTACACAGTCTATACCTGGGTTTGGAATTTTTCATTCTAATTTTTGTGAAAGGGTGAGGACGCCATGTTGATCACGATTCATACCTCATGTCTACCACATACGCTAATCAGCGGGTGCATTTGTATATGAAATTTAAAAAACAAAAAAATTTACTCATTAGGGAGTCGATCGTGTTGTCAATTAAAGTCATGAAAATGTACTCATCTTCAATTTATAGTTTTATGAGCGGCACAAAAACGTCAGTGAAGTAGCTTGTTTATGATATATGCACCGTGCAAGTACTTTCCACTTTTAGGCTGAATGAGGGTGAAGTTGTATTTCGTCTCTTGAGTGCACTACCCCGATATACGCTACGATCCAAATTTTACTGGAGAAACAAAACATTGTCTCATTTTTGTTGAACTGCACTTAGCAAAGCGACTGTTTGAAGGTAGTAAAACTGCATTTTAGCAAAGCAACTGTTTGAACGTAAACTCTACTGGTGAATGCGATGTAGTGTATAATAGATCTCAGTCTGTTTGAGTGAGAATTTACTGAGCTTCACTCAAACAAAAAACAAAAAAAAAAATAGAGGTTTATCGGCTTTTTGTCGCTGTAACTGCCTGGTGCAAAAATCTAACATTTGAGAATTTGCGCACTGACGATGGGGTCTCTTACCATCTTAAGAATTGCCTTAATGCATCGGTGCTGAAGCCACATTTAGTAGCTTTCAACATGCAGTTAGCGCATTTCTTATGATGGTAAGAGATCCCACCGATAATGCGCAAATTCCCAAATGGTTTCATGTCGAGAGAGAGCAAGCTTTCTCATTAGGGACATTATTTTAGTTAAGTGCCAGAACAGATGCGTGTAATTTTCCGATATCTGCTCCTATCAGTGAATTTAAAGCAATATTTCACAGTTTCCTCATCCTACCATGAAATTATTACAGCTAGAGTTCAGATGTTTTGATACAACTTATTGGCAAATCCAAAAGCGTTAATAATGTCTGTCACAGTGGCGTTTATCGGGATATTGCATCCAAGCGATAATTCAAAGTTCCATTAAAAGCATTTCTACATACACATATTTAGTTACTGATTTAACCTTATATACCAAAAATTATAAAGGGTCAAGATTTACGCTTTCTTCGTCGTAGTGATCCTGTGATTAAATGCCACACATCGTATTTCAACATGCATATATATATATATTGAATATCTCCTTCGATGTATTCACTATTTTTGGCAAATGGTTTATTTTTTTCTGACCTTAACTGACCTATTCTACTGATAGATTTACCAGATTCTTCGTCAGAGCGAAAGGCCAAGTTGTTTGATAGATCTAAATTTGTGTCACTTAGTCAGCCATTTAGTGATAAGCTCAAACACTTTCTCTGCACACCCTCTCTGTTGCTGCTCCTTCCCTGCCCCCCCTCCATGGACCCCCTGCCCCCTCTTCTTCCCACCCCCTGCACCATTCCATGAGAGCGCGACCATCAGAACCATTTCCACTACTATCACAACTATCGCCTTTAAGACTATCTTCACCCCTATTGCTACCACAGCTACCTCTTTCACGATCACCATTACTACCATCTCCACTACAACCACAGCCTCTATCATCATCATCATCATCATCATCATCATCATCTTTATCATCATCATCACCAATGCCACCACCATTTCCACTATCACCATCACAACTGCACCACTGCTGCTGTTATCACCAACACTACTACCACAACTGCTACACCTCGACACATTTCACAACATTACCTACTATTCACTCACTCTCCCTTCCGCTCACGCACACACCGACACGTACTCACGCACACAAAATAACACACGGAAAAGAGGAAAATATAATTGCATGTGCGCGCTTGGCACAATAAGAGGTTTGAATGTCATGCCAGCCCTGGGGACACGTCGCAAATCTCCCAGCGAAACCAACTCACTATAATGTTTATATTTGTGCGGAGGTGGAACATTTTCACTCTGAGAACACCCTACCATTATCCTATCCCCTCAACAGTCACCTGAGCGGAGTTCATTTTTTTTCAACCGATAGCCTTACCACACTTTTTGCGCCTTCAAATTCAGTTTCTTTTTCTCACAACAACCTCCAAAAATAGTAAGGATATTTTTGATCCCACCATCATAAAGCACTTCACTTTTAAAGCACTGAGAATAAAGTTGAGAATAAAGTAACTTTCTGGAATACAGTATCTGGGAGCCCTGGATCAACCATTGTACTTTACATACCTTATTTATGACATCGACTAACCAATTAAGTTAGGTGAATGCATGTGTTGATTAAAAACAAACAAGAAGACTTTTCTGCGGGCAAGACACATTGTGTTTCTTGTGTAAAAATTCATTGTTTCCAATGGATAGTTAACTCTGCCATTCTTGTGAAGAACTCACATTTGAAACGATTGTCTGAAATCTACACAGTATCTAGGTTTACAGAACTTTTTTTTGTAATTATGCGAAAGCATACACGCGTGTGTGCACACATATATAATACATACCCACGCACATATATACGCACACACACAGACACATATCATACATAAATAGTATTACGATTGCTTGGCAGCCGTGTGAATAGACACGTATTACCATTGTCTTAAAATTTCTTTCATTTCTAATCCTCAACAAAGCAAACCGGCTGGGTGCCCGAGCAAGCTGTCAGATCATACATGGATCATGCGTTTTTATAAGACACATTCCATTTTTTTTTTTATTTACATTTTTGTTTCAAAGCAAAACTTGTCTCTTGAGCCAGGACCCTGCTGTCAACTAATATCGAGTATTTAACCCGTATTTTCTGCTACTGTAAGTTGAATTCAAGTTTTTAAAAAGCCAGAAAATAGCTTTCCGCGCGGCTAAATTTGATCAGCCAAAGCTTTCTTGTTATGTTTACTTCCGAGCTCTGTTTTCCATATAACAAAATTTGTTTATCAATAACTGTTACAGACTTCTATTCTTTCGAGTCTCATTCGCAAGCAGTGATAAATAAGGGATTTTTATTTTTTTATATTCTGGCTAGTTAATTTGCAAAGATGAATTCATGTGATGTCATCTTGGATGACATTCAGAAGTGTTCCATATGGCATTGACAGTCAAACCTAGCTCAGTCCCAGCTGCAGTGAGGCATGAAAAAAAAAATTGAGTTTACATTATACGGATTTGCAATTATTCATAGCATAGTACGTTATAAATAGAATGCAGTACATGTAGCGGCTTAACTGAATAATATTGCGCGTATGTGGAAGTTGCAATAAAACTGGTTACAATTAAACGGAGTCGAGGGTACAGTTCTTACTTCCTCTTCTAAATAAAGGCGGACAGAAAGATATCAAAAACGTTTAAGGCATAGCCTACCTGTTAATACAGCAATAACACGGCGGGTACCCTTATAGTTCAACTCTTAACATACAACCAACGTCCTCAAACACCTCCCCC
>JAWQUT010000134.1:1079388-1094498 GCA_033807755.1 Ellobium chinense | reverse complement strand
CACCCCTCCTCATCCCTTTTCCAAAACCCTTTAAAACTCTGGTGAAATTGTTATTAAACAAAGTGTTACTTAGCCTCTTTAATCCCCCGCTATAACGTGTGTTTTGCTCCAGCAGTTTTAGCTGAATGACAGGTCCTGACGTGTAGCTTACATACTCACTCATGCATGATCGCGCACAATACGAGCTCTACCGAAGTTTGAAGTTGATTCACTTCAGCTCAAACTGATGTACGTAACAGATGGTTCGGTAGACGTCATAACATTTATCGGAGAGCGCAGTTTCATAATGTGTCCACAAAAGTTCATTCATTCGTATTCATTTTTTAATTTTTTAATTTTTTTTGGCTGGTGTTCATTCATTCATTCATTCATTCATTCATTCATTCATTCATTCATTCATTCATTAGCTTGCTCGCTGACACATCACTCACTCACTCACTCACTCACTCACTCACTCACTTATTCATTCACCCATCACTCACCCACTCACCCACTCACCCACTCACCTACTCACCCACTCACTCACTCACTCAGCTTTGAATCATAGTCATTCACCATTCACTACCACCACCGCCGCTTTTCGATCTTTTACTTTTAACTCAGCTATCTTGAGCTTTCCAAGAAGTCCAAATTTGGAACCTCTAGACACGCTCTAACACATTCACATACAAACGATCACACAGCATATTATATGTTAGCTCATACAGACTCGCATACACACATACAAACACAGCCACACACATCTTTAAGAGGTTTAAGACTGGCATTGTGGCGGCAGCAGAGGGCGTCTTTGTCCCGTGAACAGGAACATTGTTGAAGATTAGTGTCTGATTGATGCACGCACATCGATCTCTTCGATCTTCGTCCAGATACTGTAAACCTCCATAATAATGGTCCCGCTTTACTCTTATTGTGTGTGTGTGTTTTTTTTCTTTTTTTCCTCTTCTCAACTTGTCAGTGATACCTGGAGGGCACTCAATTCTTTACAAAAGCTCAGAGGCGAAGTTCATATCTGAATGTCTGTGTATATCACTGTCGATTCTGAACTATTTTTTTTCCCTTATTTTGCTCAGAGGCTGAGTTTGAGAAGAGTATTATTATTAAGTTCTATGCGTAGAGTGGAACAAGAGAAAAACAACAGAGCGAGATATCTGTATCAACTTAGAACATGCGCATTAACGATGAGATCTCTTATCATCGTAAGAATTACATTACCTCCGCATGTTGAACGCTATTATTAAGGGTGAATGCAACGCAGATGCGCTGATGTAATTCTAACGATGGTAAGAGATCCTATCGTTAATGCGCAAGCTCTTAAATGTCTTATCCCTTTAGACTTTATTTCCTACTGGGATGGCTACACTCAACTAATGATTCTTAAACTATTTTTTCTATTGTTTCAAGTATTATTATTGTTGTTGTTGTTGTTGTTGTTGTGGCTGCTGTTATTGTTATTATTGTTGTTGTTGCTGTTGTTGTTGTTGTTGTTGTTGTTGTTGTTGTTGTTGTTGTTGTTGTTGCTACCGGTGCTGTTCACCTCCACAGTCTTTCCATACAAAATATTTTTGGGGTTTGTTAGGCCCTCAAAGCGCAGGTTTACGGTACACCGATAATGTCCGTGCATGTAGCGTCCGCGGACAGATGATGATATGCTGCCACTCAAGAGACAACTCCACGCTAGAAATCTTAGCGACACAAACTGAACAAAACATTCAGGCATTAATTATGATATTGCTATCGACCCAGCGGAAGAAAATGAAAAATCGTTCAGGATTTGCCTCTTGCCTTCACAAAAACTTTGATGTTTTTTAATCCTGGCTTCCTAAAGGGGGAGAGAATTTCTAGGCCACGGGAAGAAAAGTTAAAATAATATTTTAAAAAAGGGAGAGAACAAAAAATGCCAGTGAAAGTAATGACGAGTGAAGAGCCACCGGAAGCTGCCACGTTTTTGTGTTTTAGTCGGATATGCATTCGCCAAGTATGGCGGAAAAGCTGCGCGATCACAATGCCAAGTGTTGACGACTTCCGGTCTACGGCGAAATCGAAATGAAAGGTATACTCGAAATGACGGACTAGAAATTTTCTAGCGGGTTTTTTTCTTTTTTTTTTTTTTGCAATGGCAGAATACATGTAAGGTCTTCACCTTCTATTTTTCACACTCTCTCGTCAACAAAGACAATTTCAAGAAGTCTTGATTATTACTGTTATTATCATTTTCAACTTTCTCTTTTTTTTTTTTTTTTATAACTTTGTTTTTCTGATATTTTACTAGTCGTCGATAGAGAATAGTATCCATTATTTTGTTACTTTTATTTTTAGCATGGAATCTTACTGCATGAAGACAAAATGTTTTTTTTTTAAAAATGTCATAAATTGTAGGAATCACAAGATGCATAATAATATGAATCTTGATTTATGTTAGCATCACTTGTTGTGTACCGGTAGTTCACAGCCACCTCCCCATGTTTTTTGCGGATTTTTTTTTTTTTTTTNCCCTAAGTCATACCACTGACATATTCGCTGCTGGCTGGGAGTGTCCCGGGACATAGCCTGAATGACTAAGAACGAATAACCTCAATCCCTAGACAAAAAGTCCTCTTTAAATTCTGTGGGACCCCGAACGGCCAAAAAAGTCCTCTCTCAGAGATCCTTCCTCACCGTTTGCGAATGACGTGCCATATTTGACACAGTTGTGTAGCTGTCCATGGCGGACAAATTTAGCCATAGATTTTCATTTTTAAAGTAGATTTCTGAGAGTGCCGTAATTGCTCATAATTTCTCTTTCTCTCTCTTTCTCTTTCTCTCGCTCTCTCTCCTCTCCTCTCCTCTCCTCTCTGTATCTCTGACCACCTGTTCTACAACTCTATGACTACCTGGTTCCTCTCACATCGTCGAGGCCACCGTATTGTCCGTGCCGCCAAATCTGGCGTCATCCCATCACCTGGAGACAAGGGCGGTCATCATTTGAGCAGCGGAACCAGATTACATGCCCTTGGTCCCTGGCGGCGTCAGAAGGCGACATCAAAGAGGGTGTGCTATCGATCCCCAAGGCTAGTTGATTGATTGGCTGTTGGGACAGGCGGACTTTGTGTTTTCCAATCTCACCTGGCAGATGTGCGCCCAGACAATCTTTCCAAGATTCTCAGGCTTGAGCCTTTCCTCCGTGTTTCTTGTCCGATACTCTAGTTCCATTGTGCTTCTGCTTTCGGGTCCTTTGCATGCGGTTATGTTTGCCTTGTTATGTGTATGTTGTTGGAAAGGGGGGATGGGGGAGGAGAGAGACGCTGTTAGGATATTTTGGAGGTGGGAAGTGGGAGAGTCATGAATAACTGGAATGATGTCGTGGAATAATGTAGAATAGGTCGGTGTACTAAAAAGTGTGTCGAAGTCATGAAAGCGTCCCTGAAACGAAACTTTATTCTTAATCCACGTGATGTGACTCTTTTTTTTTTTCATTAAAGATGACGACATAATCCCCGAAAGGAACACTGCAATGTTTGAATGTTTTTAAGTGTGTCATACATATATATAGTTAACCCAATAACAAATGAATAAATAACGCTTCACTACAAATTATGATCCCTTAACGTGATACTGTATAATTATTGTTACATGAGCAAGTTTCGGGTCAAAAGCCAAGACTTTGCCAAAACCCCGTTGCATGTCATTAAAAAAAAACTAGTAAAGATTTTGTGAACATAACTAAAGGCTTAAGACCAAGATGTGACGAGANGGGGGGGGGGGGGGAGGAGAGAGGCGCTGTTAGGATATTTTGGAGGTGGGAAGTGGGAGAGTCATGAAAAACTGGAATAATGTCGTGGAATAATGTAGAATAGGTCGGTGTATTAAAAAGTGTGGCGAAGTCATGAAAGCGTCCCTGAAACGAAACTTTATTCTACGTGATGTGACTTTTTTTTTTTTCATTAAAAATGACGACGTAATCCCCGAAAGGAACACTGCAATGTTTGAATGTTTTTAAGTGTGTCATACATAGATAACCCAATAAATGAATAAATAACGCTTCAATACAAATTATGATCCCTTAACGTGATATTGTATAACTATTGTTACATGAGCAAGTTTCGGGTCAAAAGCCAAGACTTTGCCAAAACCCCGTTGCATGTCATTTTTAAAAAAATAGTAAAGATTTTGTGAAAATAACTAAAGATAATTATGGCGAGAAAGGATGGGAGGGCCGGGTTCAAGGATACACCACTCTGGCTGCTGTCCCACCTGATGCTGTGAGATCATGTCATGTCCTTTCCCAGAAATGTCACCCCTCTCCAGTGAAGTCTTTGTGTGCACGTTTTTCAGCTGTTTTCGAGCTTTCCTAGTTCATTTTCACCTGTATTTACTGCAGCACTGTTAGGTGTGTTATGGATGTAATGGGTCCTTTTACCCAAAGCTTAGATGCAGGACGCAGTCATTGCCGCCTCAACAGAGAGAGAAAGACACAGAGACAGAGACAGAGAGGGAGAGAGAGAGAGACAGAGACACAGAGAGAGAGAGAAAATTTCATTCATTTAAATCAATAGTGATTATCGATAAACATTATATTCCTGAATGTTATCTAGCCTTAAAACATTACTGTATAAGACTCAGCTTAATCTTTTTTCTAACAATAAGCCTCGATTCTGCCAACCAATTGGTCGAATTCTATAGAGGATTCATCAAACCTTCAACCCCTTTCATAAACTAAGACGTATTTGAGTGAATGTATGCAACAATAAATTATAGTATGAAATACCAAGCATTAAAGAAGTAATCTTCTTAGCTGATATTAATACTAAAATCATTTTCCTTTTTTTTTTTTTTTAAGTTCTTGTTGTATTTGTAAAGAAAAGATCGATTTTAGGAAATGCCACAAAGAAATTGTCAAGGTTGGTGCATCTAGAACTAAAACTTAAAGACCCTGTCAGCCGATAAACGTTAATGTGTCGAAATGGCAACTTGAATACTGACTGATTTACTCCTTGGTTTTACTCGTGCTTTATAAGTTTCGCCTTATTCGGACACTGAAGAGGCCATAGTTAGTCAAATTGCTAAATGAGCCGCATCGCAAAGGTCCATTTTTCATCGACTTATGGAATTCGCATTCCCACCTCGATTCACAAATATTTAAACACAATGTCCAGCACAACATTATCATCAAACTGCAAGGGCAGTTTTGAAAGTTGTCGGCAGCTTTACGTCCATGGAGTCTTGTGCTTGTAATTAAAGTTCTGAATGCCTTAGGATAACCAAGTTTCCGTAAGCGAAGCCCTTGTACCTGTCTCTGGTGTTTTTCTCTTCTCTCTGTTGTTTCCAATCCACGGTACACAATAATACACATTACGGCGCCGTGTGGATAAAAAAAACTACCGTGGCCCAGAAACACAGATCTACAGCGGAAATACAACTGTAATTATTTTTGAGCTTGGAGCGGTGTTGGAGGGTATAACTATGTTATTATATCTTGAGTGGAAGGAAACTTATGGTTATTGTTGATATTAAGCTCAGAAATCTCAGGCATTCTTCGTACGGAGTTGCCATGCTGAGCTGCTCGGGAATGGGGGACCGACAGAGGGGAGGGAAGGAGCGCTATGAGCTCATGATCTCGCTGACACCATGAATGAAAATAAGACTAGTTGATCTCTCCATCATCCCGAAAAGTTGACAGATTTTGTTTTTGCAAATTTGATTTGTGTTTTCTTTGGCTTTCGCCCGAGGCATCAAGACATGGGGTTGTTATTTCAACTATTTTAAATGTACATACTACTACATACCTCGATTTCGTTTAATTGCAACGCTTCGGATGCATAGAAGACAAACTGCGATTAAAAAAGGTTGCGAATATTCAGCGCTTTTTACACAGAAAATCTACAATAGTCGACGGCGTTTAATCGTAGTTCAGGTAATCGCAGTTTCCAATCATCGCAAACTTTTCACATGACAAAATGCTATATTTCTATAAAATATATTTTTTTCTTTACAAAAAAAACACCACTGGATAATCGCAATTAATTCCTCTCATAGTAACATTTTCCGTACTCCCAAGGAGCTGCTATTTGCGAAGTTGACTGTACTCTGTTATCTGCAAAAATATTTACGATTAAACGGTTTGTGAGTAAGGTCGTCGACTGCATTACAATCGGACCTCTTGATGTGATACAGCCCGCCATTCATTAACGCATGGAAAACAAAAAGCGATTGCAAAGAGCTGAAATTAGCAAGTAATCATATCTAGAAAATGATATATTCCAGTACATATATCTGTCGTTAGGAAATTACGGCTATGACATAAAACTGCCATAAAACGGATTGCAAGTAAAGGCTGTGGACCGCGTTGCAGTCAGGGCCGCTTGATGTGATGCATTCCGCCATTCAGTTTGGGGCCTGGTGCGATGTGATTTCTGATGGGACCCCCCCACTGGGGCAACTCGAGCCGTGTCATAGATCGGCTCATTTCGGTGAAGCGCTGCAGTCTAGTCAACGTCTCTGGTGACGTTTGTCACGGCCCGGACCCAATGCTGAAAGACGACGCCCCACCAGTCAGTGTTCGCTATTGTGTTTATCTAGTGAGCAACACTTCGCCTCATGTCACGTTAGTTATGTTTTGTTCACCTGGAAACTTTTTTTTTTCAAGTTTTCAAGAGCTCCTGTCTTTGTTTATCTCGCTTTTGCGTCGTCTAAGCTTCGCACTCCCAAACTGCAGTTTATTGTTATGTGTTTTCTTGAGTCTGTTAAAGCCAGTTTACAGTTTCGTCCATAACCCCGCTAATTTTTTTGCTGAGCGACAATGAGTGAAATCATGAAGAATTTGTATATCTTCCATCCACGACATAGAATTCTCTCATCTATGACGTAGAATTATTTATTGGTGAAGTATAATTTTTTTTTTTTTGCATAACGGATATGCAAATTAGGCCCCAGGGAAGGTTTTTCATCGTTCAAACGCTACATTTGTTCCTTTCGGCGTATTTTAGATGCAAATTTGACTCGTGTGGATGTCTTTCATTCAAAGTTGCATGGGAAAAACCTACTCTTAAGTCCCTGAAAAGGAAATCCTCATATTTCTGCAATGACTCGACTTTTGACATTTTCTCGCTAACGCTCGCAAATATAAAAGGTCTCGCCATCAGAGAAATCAGTGGATTCCCTTACACAAAGCAAAAATTCTCCATTTTCTTTATAATTACTTGACAAAACTTCCACTATCATCAAGGCAACCTTAACAGTTTTATGCATCCTTTAAACTTTGAAAATAAACTGTTGTTCATAATGTAGAATTACATTTGAACTTCTAAAGATAATATACATTCATTGAAATAAGCAAAGATGAAGTTTATTATCAACGACAATTGTCCAACACATATTATTATTTGCCACATTCATTTCAATAAGCAGCCTTCATCTTGAACTTTATGTTTTAATCACAAAATCAGGCGGCATATTTAGTTATCTTCGCGACTACGAATATGTCAGCCATTCTTGGAAATCTGCTCAAAGGATAATTGTTTCAATTTTGTTTTTATTGTATTACTAATGTAGCTCATATTTCATAACGTCCAATCATTGTCCATTTTGCTATATGAAATCTTAGTTTCATTTAGTCTAGTAACGCATATTTCATTGACTTCTCTTTATTTTTCATCTTTTCTCTCTTCTTCCTCTACCTTCGGTAGCGCCTTTTCACTGAATATTCTTTCCTAAAGTCGGTGACCAAATTACGTTGCAGTTATATCAACTAGTGATTCATACATTTTATTTACCAATGAAATTAGATATCATACGATATCATACATCAAGACATCAAAAGTAAATACATAAACGTTCAAATTGCACCTTAGATAAAAAGCATATTTCTTCATCATAGTGACGTAAAATATATTTTTTTGTAAGTCTCAGATTTTCGCAAAGCCTCTATTCTCTCCCCCGATCCCTTGAACTGTGTTAGATCAGCTGCACCTACGGATGACCAGCATTGAAGAGAACCAAAGCAAAACGATGGCGTCAATAAGATGCGATAAACTGACGGATAATTTAACTCGGTAATGACTAATAACTACCCAAGCTTGGCCTGATTTATGATCATGACTTTTTAAACATTTCGGGTTCTCGGGAAGAGAAATTATAAACGTCATAGTAGATAAATTTTGAAAGATGTAAATATTTTTGTCCTCACCACACCGCTGGGAGTCACCATTTTCTGTTTCATCAAACAAGAATGGAGTCGAGCGCAGACTTGCACACAATGCCGTCGCATTTTAGTGCATTCGAGTAAATCAAGGAAACAAAACTGGCATCGTGTCTTTGACTTACTTGATTTGGCTGAATTACCCTCAGTCATGGTGATGCAACATGGCGGAAACCCCTCGAAACTTAAAAAACTGTAACCGGATCTCCTCACGGATTAAATGGGGCTAACCTTTAAGGGGCAGATCACCCGTTAGAGGGGAGATTACGGGCGAGCCCAGTGGGCGATCGCTGCGGATGAAAAGTGGGGCAGACAATTATGGCGGGGGGACACCAATAAACCTTTGCTCCGACAACATTCTCAACAAATTGAGAAAATGAAAATGATTGCTTCGGAAGCTCTGAATACACGGAACGAAAAATAAGTTAAAGTGAATTGGCGTAAGTCAGTTTGTCAGTAATATTGTAGTATATATTTTGAAATGAAGATGCTAAATGGAATTAGAAGAAAAAAAAATAGATTTTGTGAATGGTTAAGAATTAGACCGAAAAGCAGTGCGTTGGAATTGTAGTCTAATATTTGGTAATCCCAGACATGGAACTGTGCATGATTGTCTTAGAGAGTGAAATTAGAAAGCTTCCAGGTAATTTATAATCCAGACATATGAAGTTTGTTGTTGTTATTGTTGTTGTTGCTGTTATCATTGTTGTTTATCTTTAGTATTCTTGTTACATTCTGTGCAGTGTCCCTGAAGAAGGAACATACTATAGTTCCGAAAATTTGGATTGTTTTTTCTATTAAAGCTTTTCTGGTAGAAGACGCCTTTTTTTTCCATTTTTCAAATGATGATGATGATGATGATGATGTTTACGTTCAAAGATCAAATAATAGTGGTAATGAATTTAAAAGGAAAAAAAATNTCTACACTGATCATATTATTATTACATACACCGTTGTATTAATACATTATGGAACCTTAGACCTCAGATTCGCTGGAACGGTTAAATAAAATCATATATTATTAAAAATTAATAAAATCTTAAAAACCAGAAAAAAATAACTTAATCAAATGAATAGATTGTGTGGCCTTAAGATGAAGCTTGTTTAGCTTGTAAATAATCATGGGTAAATCCGTCACTGTTTCTTTATTCTTTGAAAACCAAATCCAGCGAAATGCCAAGTTAGTTAACACTAATTTCTGTAAAGCTTTCACATTACAGCGACCGGTTTATATTTCAAGAATACATCAACTTCTGTCAGCAACAACCAAAATGATTGCTGTAGAGAAAGTTTTGGACTCGACGCGGGCGGCATTCTAGTGGAATTTTCCTGACTGAATTGGCCTCCAGTGCCTTATTCCAGTTTAATATCAGATTATGTTCATAAACTCGAAGGCCTTACAAACTCCTAATTATTAAATGCTTCACGTAGTCCCCACGAAATTGAAGTTTGTAAGATTCCTTACTTGTGTTTTGAATCTTTAACGAGCCTTAAACCAGTTTTTGCGACATTCATTTTTTTTTTTCAATTTCAAAGTGTAGTGACCTTGATACTGTTTTTAATTATGATTTTTTTTTTTTTTTTGCGAGAGGATATTAACCTGTATTCTCTGCATGGTGGGAATATGCATAGCTGTTGCTCTTTTATGTCATACATACACTCCCATCTTTTTCAAGAATAAGTTATTTAATATGAAGATCAAAAACATCTTTTGATTTTTTTTATTATTTTTGTGACATACGGTCGTGGTTTTTTTTTTGTATTTTCGTGATGGATTCACACGAGGATACCTCAAAGAATAAGATGAGAGACCGAGCCAGGGCTAGAAGAGGAAGAGGTCGGCGTCATATATCACCGCACACCTTCATCTTTTCATTATCGTGGCATAAAGGTGACAAAACACTGTCCTCTTCATGTTGCCGTTTTCTCTGGCGGGCTAATGGGCCATGACCCGGCAGGCGTCATTGCGACTTCCTTCATGAACCACTGCAAATACTGTACCGGCAAATTATATGGTCTTAACAACTTTACTCTCTTGAAACGCTCGCATACGGCGCTTAAATACTATACAATTTCAGTGTATTGCAGTGCCTCTCTTTTTCCCGTTCCTTTGGTTGTAGTTATGCTTAATGTTGTCGGGTTGTTTTTTTTTTCTTTGGTAAAAGCTACTGAGATATTTGATGAGGTTCTGATGTTATAATGTTTATTTGCCGTCAGCAGCTATTACAACTTCTACATTAACATCAGCAACATTAGCATCATCAGCAGTAGCAGCAGCAGCAACAACAACAACGACAACTACTATTGCTATTCTCACTGCTACCGCCATCATTTCAGCAGCAATTACTATATTTTTTAGTTTTATTCCTGCCACTACGTCTATCTTCATCTCTTCAAAAGCAGATATACAAGCAGTCTCTTACTAATGCTTCTATTACCAATTCTACTACAACTTCCACTGCTGCACTACTACCACCACTACTGCCCTAACAACAACAACAACAACAACAACAACTACTACTACTACTGCTGCTGCCGCAGCTGCTGCTGTTGCTACCGTTACTGCCTCTGCTATTGGTGTTAAATCTACTTCTTCTGCTTTTTCTGCTACTACATGTACAACCAGTACTGCAAAAAATTATTACTACTGCATAACCATTATCATCACGACTAATGCAACTACCATCATCACCACTACAATTATCCCTTCGACCGCACCCACTACCATTTCCTCCACCACTACCACCACCATCGCTACCCTACCACCATCCCTTCCACCTTTTCGCCGTGGTGCCCTAGAAACGAAGCTGCCATAACCCAGTGAGTCGGAACAAATTATACGTTAAACCACAAATTAAACCATCCCGTCAATAGCAGACAAGTCAGACATCCATGGTGAGAACGACCCAAAAATCGAGATGTACAACTTGGATTGAAGAGACCTACATCCACTGAGGCAACCTGGCTTCAGCATTCAATATTCTTGAGACTTCCTCTAACATGTCTACTGAGAAAAAAAAAAGGATGTGATATACAACAACAATAAAAATAGAATAATGATAACTATGACAATAATGAGAAAAACAAAAAGAAGAATTTTTATTGATTAGGGTGTGCTGGGTGCAAATCTTCGTTTGGATGCAAAACCTGATAAACGCCATTCTGACGGAAATTCAGGTAATGATGACTTTTGGACTGCTAGTGACGTGGCGTGTGAGGATTCGGAGCCTCAGACCTCTAGTTTCAACAGTTTTGTGGTACGAATAGGAAAGTGGGAAACATTTCTTTACAAGACTAACACCCCATTTTACAAATAGGCTGGCAGGCAACGCACCAGCGGGGAAAGAATACCTAGCGCACCGAAAGGCATCATAGACAAACTCATTAGACTCCGTGAAAAAGTTGGACGATTGGCGAATCGGGCGGATTGAAAAGATCTATCGGAGATTGTATTTCGTTGCTATACACATTCTTTTTTTCAAAAAAAAAGGGTAAAAAAAATAAAGAGGACTGATTTGTATAGTTACTTTTTGTGTATTTTTCTACGAATTTAGGCGAAAACCGCATGTTTTGACGTTACGTAGTTCTCAGGAAATCTGTGACACAAATTTGGCTGAAGCGTTTTATTAATATAGATGACATTCATCGATAAGATCATTTATCGGAATATTGCACGCAGTGTTGTTCAGGCATTTCACAAAATGTCGCGAGTGAAAAAGTTGATGCTCTTTCCTAACATGAGCTAATGTTGGGCTTTTGCACCGTGCAATGTCAATGACAAAAACCAGTACAGTTTTTTTTCTTTCTCACTGTAGCTCAATAAGTACTAACTCAAACTGAATTCCATTCCATGTTAAATAGCATTTACAATAAAGCCTCCTTTCAGAGAATCACTTTACTAATTGCAACTTTATACAAAGTTTTGGCTTCTGTAAAATTTGGATTTGGAGTTTTATTAGGGCACGCAAGGAAATGAGCTCTGTAGTTTTCTGCAAAATTGATAACGCCTCAGCTACAGTATCACGTCCATTTCCATATCACATACTGTAATTTTTGAGAACAAGACTTCACACCATCTTGAACTTTCATCACCCATCAGCCAGTAGCTACATCCACCATCCATAATCCACCATTCATCACTACTAGTACTACAATGCCACTAATGAGTGGAAATACGCGAATAGTAATGAACTGCCCACTGCCCACCTAATGTGTCATACACCGGACCACAAAAGACCAATACCTCTAACAGTTTCCTATTCTGTCAGCAAGTCAACGCACCATAACAAGGGGCTGATCACTGACTTTGTATCGCAGTGCAGACAGGAGTAGCACCCCCTGCTCCTGTCAACAAGACTTCCGTTACGTCACAGTGAGCGCACCTGGAAGCCTCCGACCTACTGCTGGTGGAAGCATTACATTTCCCGAAATTTACGTCATTAGACTTTACATTTCCCGAAAAACGTTTCTCAAGTGCCAAAGTTTCATTTCCCGAAATTTTGTTTACGATTCCCGAAAAGGCAGACCGGTTTATTAAAGTGTTTACAGCTCGCTTATTTTCTTCCCTTGTGTTCGTTCTACATGTAGACTACAGTTATGTTCACAGTGAAACAATTGGCAAAAATTACAGTTCTGCCCGTGCAAATCAATGCGATTCTGAGGTGGATGTGTGAACTTATATTACTTAGGGCAGACCAACACGCACCACACCACAACATGCACGCTTGCACTCCCAGGCACACAGTCACACAGACATACACACGCACACAGACACAAATTGAAAATATAATAAAAGTCTTCATGTCGGGAATTTGGGGCCATGTTTTCTTCACCGCACCCATCAATTTTTACCGTTCTAGAGGTTCTGAAGCAATTTCAGGCCAAAACCTACCTTAAGATCAGAGCTGCCTCAAGTCACACCATTCTGCAAACCAAGCTCGCAAAAGATAGTGAAGCTTTCCTGAAGGAACTACAACAATCATATATGATGAAAAAAATTCCTCTCCAGATGTATGTGCATCAAATGTCCATGCGCCACCAGCCTGCCCACTTGTAAATAGACTAATTTTTAACTGCGACTTTTAACAATAAGAAATCAACACATTACAATTAATATCCAAATCGACTTCTTTCCACCTCCTCGTGGTGATTTGGGGGCAACAAATGCATGTGTACCGTAATGTAAACCTGCTAAAAATTGTCACATGAATTTGGCTAAGAGAAGGAGAGACTTTTCGGGAAATGTATACTACTTTTTCGGGAATCGTATGACTGGATTATGACAGGATTAAATAAATTTCGGGAAATGTATTGTTACCCTGCTGGTAGATGTCAGGCAGGAATAACCCACCTGGCTTCGGTGATTTGGCGGATTCGGGCCCAATTCAAAATATTTAATAAATTCCTGAAAAGCTAAATTGGCATATTAGGATTATAACTGCCGCCCCGTCAGATCTGCGAGGCGTGTCCAAATTTTCAAGCAAAATAATAATGACAAAATTAAGAAATCATAGCTGTGTCTGTTAACAAGTGTTTCATATTTATTCTGAGGCCACAAAAAAAAAAAAACAACACCATGAATAATATATCCTGCAGCGATCGATATTAAAAATATAATAGATCTAGTACTTAACAGTTCGAAAATCTCGAGTATTTATTGCAATGCTCTGAGCCCAAGTCCCTTGTTTTCCAAACGAAAATATACTCACGAATTCGAACACTTCACAATCTCAAACTTATAGATAGGCCCACTGAAATTAGACTTTGCATGGCTCGACTTAAGACAGCGTACCTAACACATGTATATTATCATCATATTATGAACAAACTGGTTCCGCTTATGACAGAGTCCTTTTCTACATTATTTTGCTCAATGTTTGAGCATCTTTTGTATGTCTGTGTCTGCTCACTTGATATTTCTCGTCAATACATTTTTGGCAAGGGCATCAATCACATATAGACCAGCAGACTAGAATCAAACAAACAATGAAACAAACAAGCAAATAAACAAAGTCCCCTACTTGCACTAAAGGCTTATTCGGTATAAACTAATTTCAGGTTACTGGGCAGCCAATTTCCGGCAGTGTCACATCACTGAAGTACCGTATGAAAAATCGTTAGTGTACATGTTTTTCCCACATAGAACGCAAGATAATTAATCAAATTATTTCCGTAAAGTATCAATGTTCTCCTGTAGTATAGATCTCGCTAATTAAATAATTAATATATCCTCAGCGTAGAGTCAATACAGAATGTACTGCGACAGATTGGCGGTGCTAAATTCGTCCTTGCTTCATGTTCTATCGAAACAGTCCTACAGTGACAGATTGTCTCTTTTCTTCTTGTTAGTTAAACGACTTCTTGTTAGTTAAACGAAGATAGCAGGCGTGGAGCCAAGCAGCGTTTGGCACGCAAAGCCATAAGCAGCCCTTGACTTAGTAAACATTAAGTGTACACCTCTCCTCGGTACAGAATGGAGCCACTCTTCCTTCTTCCAGTGATATAACATCAAAATGGCGTGGCGCAGAACAATACAGTAATTAGGAATTCGCTGTTTCGCCAGCTTCCTTGTTCTCAGTGAGTGTTAAGTACTTTGATTTGTCCCGTACCTGTTTTTGTACTTGATTGTTTCTCGCAGTGCCGCTTGTTGTAACGATCTTCACACCTCAGCCAGGGCAAGGCATGTCAGGAAGAGGGCGTTACCTTTCCTCTTTCCTGCGGCTGTTCGAAGACTTTGGGGGAAGGAGAGGGGGAAAGAGGGGTAGGGGGGAGAGAGAGAACTGGGTCGATTTCTTGTCTCACGGCTTGATGCTGGCAGCAATGGCAGGTAGCGGAGTCTGGCGTATGGAATATCATCATAATATGATGTGATACCTACAATGGCGTGGTCAGAAGGTTTTGTACATGATGCCCTCGGGAAGATGGGAATGGGGGG
>JAWQUT010000134.1:1063126-1074197 GCA_033807755.1 Ellobium chinense | reverse complement strand
TTTTTTTTCTCCTTTTTTCTCTTTATTTCGGGAGGCGGAGGTGAAAAGTAAAGGGGAGGTGAAAACAGGAATCTGGGATAAACAGACAGGCGGAGAATGGGAAAAGTTCTGTGGACTGACAGAGGGAAAGAAGGGATAGAGTTACATAAAAGGATGTTAATATGTGTAGGTTGGACGGGGGCTTAGGTCAAAAGTTGCAAGTTCGTGGGGATCAGATTATAGGCTTAATAACTTCTCAGCTGCCATTTTGTGGTTTCGATCATACTATTGAAATTGGCAAGAATTGTAAGGGCTTATATTGCTATTTTTTACAGATACTATTCTGATGTCCTCATGCTTCATTAGGGACCAAAGAATCGCAACAGATTTTCCAATTTCTTTTTATCGCCATGTCGCATTGCTAGAGCTCTATAGATTTCGAACAGCCCCCAAACCTTTATAGCTGAAAGACGAGCTTCTTTCAAAAAAAAAACGGAGATGGAGTTGATAGAATGAGACTTGATTGAGAGGTTTGGAAATCGGGAGATGAGAAAGCTCAGTGTGGATTTAGAGGGAGGTAGTTGTTCACCCTTCTGTTAGATTCATTCATGAGGATACTGATGATTTCGTCTAGTAATGACGTAGCTATTTTCAGTATCTGACTCGGCTGAACTGGTTCAAAGCTGGAGTTACCTAATATGTTGTTACTAATTTGATAATCTACTCATTCTCGTAATAGTGCCGATGGCTAATCTGTTATCTACGGTACACTGGATACTCTTAGCTTCCATAAAGATATGTGGATAATACGGAAAAGATTATGGATAGAATATTTCTTACTGTTCCTCATTCATTAAAAAGAAGAAGAAAAAAACATGCCCGTAGCGAGGATTGAACACCGAACCCTTAGTTCTCAAGCCCTGCGTTCTGGCCTCTGAGCTGTCGGTAAGTTTGAGTTCCTGGTCCTAACAAACAAGACTAAATTGCGAGACGAGTAGTGCAGTGAGTAACGTCACAGCTGCTATTTTCATCCTTCCCTGTCACAAGTGTACTGTCATAGCAGATTCGCGTCTCAGTGTCACTCAATTAAAAATTTTTACTGTTCATCATGTTTTGAAAAGGGATTGTGTTTTTTTTTTTCCTTAAAGGAAGAAGAGGGCACTGCGGGGGCGGCCTAGAACGGGTGGAAAGCGAAAGTGGGCGAATGTTAAGTAAGGTCAATATCTCCAGATTCCATGTCGCTTCACACCACCGCTCCGTAGAAAGAACAAGTAGCGGAAGGTGAGCGTCTTAATGAAAAGCTCACATCTGAGAAACTGAGGATGTATTACGGCGGAGAAAACAAATTTAGACAGCGGTATGAAGGACCATTTTCATGGAGTAAACTTTGAAATATTCACGCCACTCGTTTTGAAACGGAGCAAGTCAGGTGCGAGGGGGACAAGGCGGTTCACTGGGTGCATCTTTGCCATGTTTTATTCATCTGACACAAACTCTGTAAGATATTGGAGCGCGTGTTTTCTGTGCAAACTTTGGCGTCAACGGGCCTGGATACTAAAAATATCTGGCCATATTATTCCAGTGTCGCACTTGAGTCTTGGCCGCGGGTCGACTTCTGTTACGGTTCGCGGTATCCGTAATTTTAACGCATGTTTCCTTCTTCTGCACAATTTTTTTTTTTTTTTGAGTGGGAAGGGAAGTATTTTTCTTGAGTTTCAGGACTGATGTCAAAGGGTGCTCAGGACTCTTCCATAGACAAGTGGACTCTGAGCATTTTCTGACCAGATTTACTTCATTCTTTTCATATTTTGACAAAGACATACCTACTGACTTTAAGGGGCGTTGTCAAGACCCCGCATCCACGTAACAGGACNCTCTCTCTCTCTCTCTCTCTCTCTCTCTCTCTCTCTCTCTCTCTCTCATTCAACCGTAACGAAGGTTTTGGAGTTACTTTCCTATTCTGATTTCCTCAACTTTGGGTCATCTGCCTCTTCTTCTTCTTCTTCTTCTTCTCCTCCTTCTTCTCTTTCTTCTTCCTCTTCTTCTCTTCTTCTTCTTCTTCTTTTTCTCCTTCTTCTTCCGCCACTGAGCCTGCGCTCCGTTCATTTCCTAGGATAAAGAAATTCACACTGGGCTATTCCAACTAATTATGTGACTATCATCAATTTATATTTTACTCAACAGCACTGGCTGCTGCAGCTGAGATCTTGAGTTGCCCTGCCTGCACGATGTACTCATACCCTTTCCACTCAGATATATCACTTTAGAAAGGCCAACAATTAATGTCTCGATCAATGTTGATGTATTTGCTTCCTCTTGACAAATATTTCTAATCGCTAGGAAAGGCCTGCCTTTTCCATGGATTCCAAACAGCTGAAAAATATTAATATTATTCACCCTTGACGAAGTTTGCGTGTGTGTTTGTGTGTGTGTGTGTGTGTGTGTGTGTGTGTGTGTGTGTGTGCGCGCGCGCGCGTGTGTATGTGTGTGTTTATTCGTATGTGCGTTTGTGTTTCCTTCTAGCCTCATTCCAGACAGATCCAGCCGAAAGACACGCAAGTTCCGAAGCCTCCCCTCATAGTTCCCTGATATTTTGCCATCGATCATAGAAATAATCGGCTCGCCGTCCCGAGCTGTTTGTGTTTGTAAGTTAAGGGAGGGTAACTGTCACAATCTACTGATCCCTACATCAAAGTGACGAACGCGCTGGCGGGCACATCACAGGGCATGCGCAGAAACAATGTTGATCCAGCCAGCTGGATTATCCCCCCTTGTGTTTATGTCTGCCACCCAAACATGGATTAACGTTCGTGTGAAGTTTGCGTCTGACTCTCCACCCGTCGTCACTGATTTTTGTACACAGACGTTTGATGGTGACATGTGCTCGCGAAATAGAATTAGTTGGTTATGATATTGCGCAGCCTTACGGAGACTCCCTCTCAACGTTGATTTCACTTGCTAGACAACCACTACAGTGACATACATAATTATCTTTTTCATGGGTGAAGCATTACGTGGTAATGCTTTCGGAAGCGGTTGAAATGTTTTGGTGACAGTAAGTCACCACCGTGACCATCAAGACAACAATGACATCAAACCTGAAACCGTTAACAGCAGCATTGGTATAACAAAAGGAGAAACCCCACGAGACATTTTGAACGGCATGTGCCAGCTTAGGCCACATTAAGGACAGAAATCATATTTTCAAGGTCTTCTAACATAAATATGCCCTCACGATGCGACAGAGAGCAATTACTAAACTGTAGATGTGAAGACTTCCTTTTTTAAAAAAAGCATTTCGAATTCGTATGAGAAAACATATTATTTCTTATACGGACATTTCATTTACTGTTGGGTCATTTCATTTATCATTGCACTTGCAAATTGCCAAAGGCATTAGGGTCATAATTTTTGCAATTAATAAGCGCACTTTGTCTTCGACCAAAAAAAATTGTAGAAAGGTATAACCATCTCATCACCATTGGTATGCTTTTATCTGGCAATGTTGATACATTTTGCAGTGGAGCCCGTAGTAATTGCATTGAGGGACAACATGCGAGGTGACAGCGTCCACATTCCATTCCGTTACACCAGGTATTACACCCGCATTAAAAAGATTCAGCATATCAAAATAGACACAGAAGACACCACTGTATTGCAACTTATCGAAAGCATGGAATACACTGTGATTAAAAGGCTTTATGATTATCCAGCGACTCTCGGGTAGAAAACACTGCATTCTGTTATCTGTAAAATGCTGTTATTGAGCAAATGTTGCGATTAAATGGATTTGTATGAGGAGCAGTTGACTGTATATCTATTTACCTAAGGACAAGGATCATTTGGCAATGTCTCCTGGCTTGCAACTGAACCCTTTTACGTTGATATGGTCTAGTCTAGATAGCGGCGTAATATCACTGTGTTCTCACATTACTGAACAGTGTTTGTGTATCCCATTAAAAACACATTTTCCTTCTCATAGCGAAAAGACAAAAGACTACAGTTTAAGGGGGAGAGAAGTCAGTTTGACTCAGACGCCTTCCGCTTAATCGTTACTGCCACTTAATCGCAACATATTTTCAGGTAACAGAATATTGCATTTTTCTTGTAAGATTTAGCTGAATATTTCTAATGTTAGTCCCAAATTTTGTCCAAGATCCCGAAGAGCTGTGATTAAGCAGAGTTGACTGTAAGTAGTAATAATGTAGATTACGAGCTGCGAGCTGCGTATTTTCTGTCACCACTACGCGGAAATGACTGTATATGGAAATAATCTGGATTATGAGCCGCGAGCTGCCTGCTTTTTGTTACGATTAAGCGGTGTCGACTGTATATGGTAATAATATGGATCACGAGCTACGTTCTTTTTCTGCAACAGGGGATCCTGAAAGAAGTAAAGCTAGTTGAAATCCTTATCATATGTTGTTTCCCTCGATTGGTTTTTTATCTGCGAAGTAATTCCTTTGGAGAAGAGGTGCCCTTTGACCCCCTGTATGGCCAATTATCAGTCTCAGGTTCGGCTTCTCAAAGAAGGCCCCGTCACTCCTGTATATATCGCTATCTTTACTATCTTTCTCCGCCGGCCGGGCCCCTGGCTGAGGCCGACCTTTACCACGTGTGTGTTTGCCCTGGTAAGCTGAGAAAATCCCGCGATGGCCATATTTGGTTATTTCGAAATGTCTGGATTCGAGTACAGCCCAATAAGTCCGCATTATCTTTTCATAAAATGTAAACCGCGTACATTCTCCATCCGCCTGGCGATTTCTGAGAAAACACCGTTGGAATGTCTGGATCCCCTCCACCCCCCCCCCCCCCCCCCNCCGACCGCATACGCCGCCATTACTTGTGTTATGTGATGTCATAAAGCTAGAAAAACTAGCAGACTAATGAGGCGCACGCATGGGCGAACCGTCCAGACCAATGTCTGCTAGCCTATCTTGCTTTCGACGTCACGCAGCCTCAGTAATGGTGATCCTCCGAAAATGTGGAACGAAGGGAAAAAAATATACGCGGTTTAAATTTTATGAAAAAATAGTATGGTCTTATCAGTCTGTGATGCAAATGCGTACCCTTGTCCCTTTAAAGATTTAGTCAAAATCAAGAATCGATTCAAGTTACATTTGATTACTCTATTCCAGCAGTATCGCCGAGCACATGACGGCGTGTGAACCGCACCTCGAAGGTGTGAAGACCGCCAGTGTTGTCCCGCTAACAACCAGCTCAAGGCTGTGGAAGCCATTGTTTCAAGCCTCCATGCAGAGTCGTTGACAAGATTACCAGGGGCTTCACTTTGACAGCATTATGATAAATCGCCACCGAGCATAGACACCCGTTCCCTCGTCTCCGGGTCAAAGTTGACGGAATTTGTTATGTTATCACGAGAGTTTTTAGCCATCCCTGGCTTCCGTGCTTGTCTATCGGCACGTAGACACCCAGACCATCCCCTGCTTCCTGTGAATCGTCAGGCTCATTCCACATTTGCATAGGTCACTTTTTATTGTTATTGTTGTTTATCGGATGATTTGGGTTGTTTATTAATTATTATAATCCTCCATATATTATCCTCTAAAATAAATTTAAATTTTTGACTCGTTATTATGTCCCAGTTTTACAGCTAAACCACATTTGCCTCAGCTCATTGTTTTGCCTTCAGCGGTAAATTTCTCAAAACCTCAAAATTTGACTTATGTGGAATGAGCGTCATGATATAGTCACAGTAGACAGTGTTCCCCTTTTGCTCTACAGTAGCCTGGTTAAAACTGGGCATGACTTCCCCAGCTCCGTGCCGTAACGTTCATAATGGTAGAATAATCCTGGATCTCTTCCAAGGTGTGATAGGATTAGGCTGAAGATCAAAGTTAGGGCTAGGAAAGAGGTCAGGGAAAGGAGAGGGTCCCTAGATTTTTTCAAAGATTCTTCGGGAACGCTTTTTCTTACATAATACTGACCTTAGGGGCACTGACACATGCACGCCATGAGAAAGTGCCAAAATTTATGCATGTGAACTTATAACACTTGTACACAAAGGTGACATTTATCATCAGGAGAGATATGGAATTGTATTCGGCAGTGCACTTTATATTCCGANGGGGAGGGGGATAGAGGGAGAGTGGGAGAGGAAGAGTATTAGAGTCGTAGCACTGGGATTAAATTATATTTTCATCGAGTCAATTTTCAGGCAGTCGCATTAACCCCAAAGCACATGCCGAAAATGACGTTTATATCCACACCACATGTTATGTGGCCGAGATTACAGAAGTTGGAGCCAATTCCATGGTGAAAAGAAAAACTCTCTATTAAGAAATTCAAGTAACTGCCACGATGTCAGATAGAATGGTTTTGCTTTAAGTCGATGAGGCAAGAGCAATAAAACACGCACAGAAGCTGTAAAACTCATGTTTGCATAAGGTGGATTGACTTCGGCGGTTGGATTTTACTTGTTTTACAGCAAAATTGCAGTTGGATAAATTGCTCTGGTGTTTTACCTCTGGGCGGGGAGGGGAAGGGACCGGGTAAAAAGTAGGACAATGGAAACAGTTTCATATATTTTTAGTCAAATTATAGACTAGATTAGATATGCAGAGAAATTGATCTCCATCTAACTGTGGTATAAGAGCAACTCTTCAAAAGCCATATGGTTATGAGAGGTGAAAGTTTCGAAGAATTTGATTGTGACACACTAAATTTGAAATTCCTGACAATGGATTTCAAGCTTGTGAGTGACTTTGGAGAATCTTTTCATTATCCTCTCAAACAGTGTGGCAGATAGAGTAACGATATCCGCTTCCTTCCTGTTAATTATTGTAGTAATAAATAGCAAGCACTCTACTTGAAAATTAGTGAATTTTTCATCGGATTAGTTTTCAGCAAAATAGAAGAAAAAAAATGACTCTCAAGTCTTCTAGCTTCAGGTTCAAATGTTTTAAGAATTGTCCAATGTTTGTAACCCTTTATTGTTGAGAGAGAGATTTATTTCAGTAAGGATGTTCCTGATATCTTCATTTTGGTATCATTGTCACGTGAAACCTCTCAGATTCTAACCCATTCAAGTTTACATTAGACTTTATTTTTTAAAAATATGAGATGCCACTCTAAAGAACAATACCGGGCACAACACTGTTGAAAGTAATCTGTTCAGTTACAACGATGGAAGGTGAGCTGGGCCCTTCAGCCGTCACCCCAGACTCCAGTAATCCGGATGAATGTATTTCACTTTTCAGCTCTACATTTTCCAGGTCTAAGGGTTTCATAAGGCAGGTCAGAGTAAATGCAATAAAGAGCAGACTCGCTGACGAAAACAAACAACCAAAAAAAAAAAGAAAAACCACCAGCTCCTAAATTTCAAGAGCGATAACTGATCATTCATCACCATAAAAGTTGTCTCCCATTCCTAATTATTTATGACGACTATCGGCAAACGCCACTTACGATTCTCTTAGCAAACACTGCGGGAACCTTATCAGGGGCTTGTGTAAACTACGGGCAAATAACTCTGAACTTGAGCCTGCACAGGTGACCGGAAGTGGTCAGTTTAAATATGGCCGAATTTGGTGTTGTTTCGCGGCTTCGAGTTTTTATACATCCTTCTCTCGCGTCGATTGTTTTTGCTAGAGTTCTTGCGCGCTGGATTTGTCGTTGGATTCTCAGAATGCTGTGTGTCATAGTTCGTGCTGGCAATGAACAAAGAATAAAATAATGAATCACCTTGTCGAGATTATTTCATGGCAGGAGGGGGTGATGGGTGGATGGCAAAAATAATACTTATGAATATGGCAGACTATGAGACATCAGATCAGATCATAATTAAATAAATATACGTTTAGGGACAAGTATACTTCTGGGCTGTTTCTTTCTTTCTATACTACTACAATAATTATATTCGTACCTATGCCACCATTGCCAGTAATACAAGGTCTATTACTACTGCTCGTGCTAAAACCTTCACAATAATAGTGATACTACAAGTTACTATTGCTATAAATAGTGCCGTTAACAAATTTGGAGTACAGCTGAAATGGAAATATATAGTTTTCACTGCCTATTCGTTAAGCCTCGCATGTTGTGTTTATATTGTTTTGATTTTTGGAATAGAATGATACTTTTTTTTCTTTTTCTTCAATGAATGCCATTTATGTTTGAAAAGAAAAGAAAAACAGTTATCCTCTTTATCCAACATTACCACTACTGTAGTACTTAGTGAGTAATGATTTCAAAATTATGATTGCCATTACCACCATAACAACTCTCTCAACCCCTCTGAACTAAACAACTCAAAACTCTTACAAATTTAAATTTCTATTTCTTTTCTATAGTCACAAAACTCCACTGATGAATTTCCCATAAATTTCCCATGAAAGGAGTAGATCCTGAATAAACTCAAGCCTTGTGTAACGGTACTTGAAGATCTCCCTTTCTTACCGTTAAAAAGTGAACTTGTTTTCTACAAAGAAGACTAATGTCCCGCGGTGTCGTACAAGGAAGGATCATGAATAGCAGAGAAAACGCGCCTTTCTTCATAGCAGTGAATCCCGGACCCATACAGTTCCACATGACTGAGCGCAGAAAGAGGGGTGATTGTAGGCCAACTTCAACATAAAATATACATCACCTACTATTTTAGTTTACGAGCCTCGTACGATAACGAAAAAACTGGAATTCTCTGGCCCGCGCCTAACCGCAACATTTTTTTTTTCGAATGATAAAGTACTGTGTTTTATAGAATAAAATCATTGGATAATCGCTGCTTAGTTTAATTATTAAAAAAAAAAACGTTTAGAAATAAGTTCCAGAGGAGATTCTGTTAAGCGGAATCAGCTGGAGTTTAGGTTACGAGTCCCTCGTTATGACAAAAAGACGTATGTACAAGCTACGGAGTGCTTGCTTAGTTTGTAAAGACAGCCTGTCTTTGTACTAATACAATGGTTTAAGTCAGATTTAGGACAGAATTGAATTAATCTTCCATGGCATTCCAACACTCATGTCAAGCCCTCATAGACGAAAATAGAAGAAAAAAAAAACATGGAATGTGCAAATCCTTCCAGGTCAAGGAAACAGTTGAATTTTTTTTTTTTTTGCTGCAAAGCATGTGTCAATTAAAATGGAAGAAAATTTGAGATACGCCACTGTGGTTATCACAGTTACGCGACAGAGAGTAACAACGACTATCTTGTCAATCAAGAAACACAATCAACCCCCTTAATCGCAACCCGCTTTATTTGCAGTTCCTGCTCAGTCGCAAAACTTTCCAAATAATAGAAAACATGTAATGTGCTTTCCATAGATAACTGTCATCGGATAATTCCACATCATTAACTTTTAATAGCAAGTCGTTTTTCCTGCTGTCTAGGAGATGCAATTAAACGGAGTGGCCGGCAGTTTATTGCAATGACGCAGCTGTGAATAGCGACAGAAGATCTTGCTGATCAGGATACATTTCTCTCTGAAAAAACTCAGATGTAGTTTTGATATCTCTCTGTATCCTTGTATTTCCATTACGTCAATCAAGAAATACAGTAGATTACCTTTAATTGCAATCCGCCTATTTACAGTTTCCATTTAATCACAACATTTTTTTTCAAATATCAACTGTATACCGTGAGGGTTGTTTCGTTGGTTTGTTTTTTTTAAAATAAAAATCCTTGGTTTATCAACTCATCTTTTAATCGCAATCTTTTTTATGATTTTGAGAGACATCATTAAGCACCGTTTGACAATAATGCTTCAACATACAAGCTAAGATGACAGTCTAGATATCTTTTTGTATTGGCGTTATGCATCGTGCCCTGCCGAACCCCGAACTGAAACCCGACACCAAGCAATTTCACAGAAGATTCGAGCTGTTTTCCTTTTTTTTTCTGTCTCTTAATTCACTGACAGTCTGGTTTGAATCAGTCATTACATAGTAAACACTGGAGAACCTTTCAGATAAATAACAACAGTTGGGTGAATAGCTCTCACGACCTCTTGAAGCGATTTTCATTTGAAGTGGAACACTGTTCTATCGAGATCTTCAGTTACCGAGCTGAACAACTGATGAAGAGCAACGATACTTGTTGGGAGATTTCCTGGTCTGAAATTTCTCATAAATTCTTTTGAAATCCAAGGATGATAATAGACTGGCTACCTCAGAATTCGCTCCGTCTGGTAGTTTGTTGAACAGGTTGTTGATAGAAACAAAACAAATAACATCCCTGTCAATTATCTTAAAAAGGGCTAGATACGGGTTGTTTTAAATCTACTTCCTTGTCTTCGGAGACCAAAGGGAAACATATCATATTCTAGATCTATAATACTTGTGATCGCTCAAGAGGTTGTCAACCGTCCTGTAACTGTACAGAATCTCTTTGCTCTCCTATCTGTTGCTAACAGGTACCGGTAATTGTACCATATATATCTATATGAAAGGCCAGGATACACCTTAAGGAGTATTATAGCAGGAATATTTTTTATTTTAGCTCAGTCTTCTTTTCCGACTGCTTATCTAATTTTTGTACTGAGTTTTTGCACTGAAATTCACTCATACAGGCAACTTGTCTCTCAAGCACAGTGGATTTCCACTCTCACTCAAAACAAAATCTGACGAAAGAATCAATTTTGACATAAACAACACAGTCGAGATCTACAAGTAATCTCCCTTGTTCAGTGTTGGTTGCTATTCATCCTAACATTGTTCACGAAAAGGATGTGATGACGGGCGGGGGGAGGGGGAGCAGAGCCATTTTTTTCTTTTTTTTTTAAAATTTAGGACGACGAGAAGCATGTTTCTGAGCTGTGTCATACTAGAAACGTTCCGCCAGCTGTCCGGCCAGTATACTCTCCAAGGGGTATTCTGGCCGTACAGCCAAAATATCTTTTCCTAATTTATAATGGAAGTGGAAATTATAATACAGATTTATCAATATTATGTTTCATGGTTATGCAGGCCTTCTTGTTAGCTCGAACCATTGTATTAGTATCGTTATATGATCGTGGGCTTTGTATTGTGGCATGAAATACAATGACAAACTTCGTTCAGGGGTGGTCTGGCTTAGGACGAAGAATGGGTAGAAGATATACATGATGGTATTTTTTTTTTAACCTTTTGTTTTTGTTT
>JAWQUT010000134.1:1041530-1063117 GCA_033807755.1 Ellobium chinense | reverse complement strand
GGGGGGGGGGGGGGTCATTACTGTCACGGTTGTTTTGTTGTCGTTAACGTTGTTGTTGTCGTCGTCGATGTCGTTGTTTGCCTACGTTCCCCAGTTACAACAAAGCGACAAACTTTTCTATGTCCGATCATCTTCTATGACCAATCAACAGTCCTAATTTCACTTGATCCACAACTGACGACGTTTATTATCGCAATTTTCTTTGTATTTCAAGTTTTTAATCCGTGTTTATTTTCTATTGCTTTCCGTTTTTCCCCCAGCTTTTCCATTGTTATAATTCCGAAGATCCTCTACTTACAAACAATTAGAGCCGCTTTAGATTTTTCTCTTAAGTTTCTTTTTTAACTTTGCCTCCAATCATGTGTCGAACATTCGTCACTTTCACTTTTTCTTCACGTAATCGGCGCTCCCACAAACTCTCCTAATCTTTGTCTCACTCACTCATTTTCTCTCTCTGTCTCTCTCTGCCTCCCCTTTTCTTCTCGCTGTCTCTCCAGCAACGTTTGTTCGCGGTAAATGGGACAGCGGTGGAAAAATGACGATTGTTATAAGCTGCCAACGACCAGTTATCGATAACGCTGTTGTTGCAGGCACGGATAATTTGTCTTCTAGGCGAAATTGACGGATGCGAGAATTTCCATTTTCCTGTGGGTTGTTGGTTTTTTGGTTTTTTTTCCTTGTGTGTGTGGTTTTTTTTTGGCATTAATTTTTATGACATGCTAATCCTATTGACTGACAAATTTTCATGGGAAATAATTCTGTTTCGGTGACCTGTAAGGCTTGTTAGTTCTATGCTCTAGTTTAGATCGTTAGTTAATGGCTGACTAGAATGCTGGATCTGTAGAAAATTTGGGTGATTTGTGTTTTTTGTTTGACGCACTCTGTCTCAATCTGGAAAAGAGGACGGGGCAGGGACTTTCCATAATTTATTATGCAGTCTTGTATCTACACTATCACCACCACCATTACTTGTTTCACACAAAATAAAATGAAATGGCGTCCACCAGTGTCGTACTTTACAATTTTATTTAAATTACAAAAAGAAGCACACAATAAGGAAATGTCAAATTTTCGGAATTGAAATTCCTTCATCAGGAATAATAATAACAATAATGATAAGGAAGAAGAAGACATATGAAGAGACCTAAGACCACCACCATTACCACCACCACCACCATCATCATCATCATCATCATCATTATCATCGTCGTCTTCTCAGAACTGATCGCTGTGGTTGTATGCACAATCTGTACGTTAATTACCTTACTGTGTTAGCTACGGTGTTCAATACTACTAAGTAAATGTTTTGGGAGTTTCCCGTGGTTACGCAGTACAGTAGCTAACGTAAGAATTAGGCGCACGGCTACTGGTCAGGAGGCTGGGTTTTTGTTGTCTTTTTTTTTTCTCATCTCTTTTCTTCATTTTTCTCCTCCCTTCATTTCTTAATATCCGCTGTGATACATTTATTCAGCATTTATTTAATTTCACGCCTCTTTCTGTTTTCATAGATTGCTCATTTTCCTGTTCAGTGGGTTTCTTTATTAATCATCATCGTCGTTGTTATATTGTCTGAAAAGAATTCAGTAACACTTCTACCTTCTCCACCAAAGACTCACATCATCATCATCACTATCGCTGTCACCATGGCCACCATTTCTACTACTACTCCCTAGTTCACCAGCACTAACAACTACATGTACCATCACCAGCATTATCAAACCACAACCAGCATCATCACCATCACCACCACCACCAACAACAACCACCGTCACACCTTCTCCACAATCAGAACCACCGCAAATCCATGTTTGACACCGGTCTGGACCATTGTCCCAGTTTCCACCCCATTCGCCCCGTCACCGCTGTTGCTATCAATACTCACCGTTCACGCTGTTCTCCGCGGGTCGCGGGCCAGCCGGTTGTGGGTGGAGCCTGTACTCACTCTACGCACAGTTGCACTCACTGTGAGAAACTTCGATTTGACTGGGATATGCTGGCGGTAATTAACTCGACATGTTTGTTTGAACATTTTAGTCACTGAGCCGAACGTAATATATTTACATTTACCATGGTACACCTGCACAGAAAGGTCAGGAGGTGGTTTGGGGGGTGGGGGTGGGGTGCTAATATTAAGAAGGAGAGGGGAGAAAATGAAAGAGAAGGGAACCAGTGAAGAGAAGAGAAAAAGTAAGAGGGGGAAGGAAGTGGAAGAGAGGAAAAAAAAGACGAAAGAGAGGAAAGAAACGAGAAGAATGAAGAGTAAAGGAACAGAAAGTGAGGAAGAATATAAGAGACCGAAACAGTTGAAAGAAAAAGAAAGGAGAGAGAGAGAGAGAGAGAGAAGAAAAATAAAAGCAGAAAACTGAAGAGAAAAAGAGAAGAGAACAAAAAGAGAGGACAACCGAGGAAAGAGAATGATAGAGAGAGGAGAGGAGAAGAGATGATTAAAAAATAAGAAAATGGAAAAAAGGAGGGAAAGAGGGCAGCGTTATCGAAATTATACGGTATTATAGTTTGTCGTCTTGGTCTCACTGCAAGGTGGCCGGAGATGGTCAACGTTGTGTATAGTCACGGGGCCCATTTGACCTATAAGTTTGTATAACTCGTCTGACATAGATTCTTATCGGACCAATTTATAGGACATAACAAAAGAAGCCAATACGTATTGTAGTTTGACGCTTGGCAAAGATTACAAAGAAAGATGGAGAAATGTACTGATTATTTAGGAAGTAGCCATACAACATACAAAGACAATGAAAATCAAACTACAACTTATCGAAGAATTTGACTGGCTGCTGCGATTTGAGACATCCAATTTGATTGGTTGATAGAGATCTTTTGTTTCCGGGTATATTATTCGTAACAAACTTCTGCGAGACAATCTTCAAAATCCAATCACATTATTCCGAGGAATTTGATTGACTGTTGCCATCTGAAACATTTGCTTTCATTATTTGACACACTCGAGTTTTTTTTTACTTCCGGTTTATTTCTATGCATCTTCACTTTTATTATGTATGTCTGCTAATAATTATGTACTGCATTGTCCTTGAGCTGAATAAATCATTTTTATTGTTATTGTTATGTTATTGTTATTGTTATCGCCAAATTCATTATGTCAGAAATTATTGAAGAATCTAACCCTTCCACGTAACCGACGTATCTAAATCCGAGTTTTTTTTCCCTTGTTTCCTTTCACCAGTGTCCAGATTTGGCATGAGTCCCAGTTCTTGTATGGCCTCTTCCATGGGCGGAATGGGTGGCATGTCCTCAGGGATTAACCCCGCTCTTGGCATGACCCACCTGGGCGATCCCACCAAGGGAGGCATGGCTGGATTCTCCATCGCTCAGAGGCGGAAACGGAGGGTGCTCTTTTCACAGGGCCAGGTCAGTGCATTTCCTTACTCTTGCTTCTGTTTTCTCCCACCTTGCCTCTGCCTTTTCTTTCTCCTCTTTTTTTTTTGTCTTCTCATCAGTGGCGTAAATATACTGTTGTTGTTGTTGTTGTTGTTGTTGTTGTTGTTGTTGTTGTTGTTGTTGTTGTTTATGATAATGATGATGTTGCTGTTGGACTTGTGGTTGATGTTGCAGTTGGTTTTGTTGTTAATATTATTATTGTTGTTGTTGCTGTTCTTGCTCTTCTTCTTCTTCTTCTTCTTCTTCTTCTTCTTCATGTTGCTGTTGTTGTTGTTGTTACTGTTGTTGTTGCAGTTGGTGGTTTTGGTGGTGACTATTATGGTGTTTGAGCAGTGTTTGTCCTCTTCAGTATTGTTTGTTCTACCTGTGCTGATAGCGTCAGTAATAACCTTAACAACAATATTTTTATTGGCTCAAGTATTATAACATAAAATACGCATACATATCAGAACACCATGCACAAGCGTAAGAAAATATCAACTTGGTGAAATAGAAAGATTACACACACACACCATCTAATTCACTATATTCTTACAATCGGCATTATAATTCTAAATTTCTACAAACATCTAATTTGTTTCGAATTCAGAAATTCTCTAAACTTTGTCATATTTATATTGCTACGAAAAAACTTGGTCTAAATGATATCCTTATTTTTTTAAAATGAAACCAAAGCACTCTGGCAATAAAGACATCTGTCCCATACATTTACTTTTAACATAAAGGGTCACGATCGTTATACTCAGTATGGACTATTCGGTTTCTTTGGCTAATTATAATAACTTGCTCTAAATTTTACCAACCCTCTTTTCCTCTGAATCCCGATATTTCGTAACATTTTTTATAAGTTCAGCTCGTGCCCCGGTCATGTATATTAGCTTTAGATATTTCCGTGTTTTTTCCGAAATACATCTAGTGTCATTTCAAGTATGATGACATATTTGGCAACACTGACGTCATAACTGGAAGTGGCGTAACTACAGTATTCATGCTTTGGTGTCATGTGACTTCCGCGTTCAAGACATGCTCCAAACCTCGAAAATGTGCACTGAACTCCATTGGGTAGCCATTCTCAGAGCTTTTTTTGAGCTCTTACTGTTACTATGTGGCCGTCTCTTTGTTGCACATCTAGGCTGTTGCTGAAACCACAGAGAAACCCATTTTTTGTCTGCGTTTGTTGTGATAATGCAAGGTTGTCTGTTGTTTTAACTTAATTTATTGTCTCATGCTAGGATGTGGCAACTATTCAGGAAAAGCTCAGTATATTTAGACATATGTTGCGCTTTTATTGTAGCTGCACCAGCTTTCAGCAACGCCTACGTGGCTTAACCTCCATTAGGGAGAGTTACTGGTTTTGTTGTTTTTCTTAAAGGACGGGAGGGGGTATTTTCAAAATTCAATGAAAATTCAATCAATAAAACATGTGTTGAATTTGGATGGATAATTATAGGAAAGTAACGGGGAAATGAAACATAATGTTTTGCCAGCGTTGTTTTTTGTTGTTTTTTTTTTTATTTTGTCTCGTTTTCTTTTCAATTTACAGTTTTTGATTAATTTTTTTTTTGAAAAATATGTTTTGTTGCTCTTTTTAATGCCCGTTCAAAAGAATTTTGTAGACGCACTGTGATGTGTACACAGTAGCAGCTGACGCCGGATTAGTTGAGCCTGGCCATAAAATAATGCTAGCCGTGTTAGACCAAGGGGTGAGCACCGCCGACTTGGCACTTCCCTCAGTGAGTGAGTACTTGCAGTTTGATCAATCGAGCGCGTCACTCACTCTGCGCGCCAGCCGCGGTCGAGGCCTTGTCTGCCCTGAATGAGATCGTGGGACTATTGGACGACATTGATGTATGCTGGCCGGGATGCTGTGGGGAAAGGGGCGGGTATGGATGTGGAGGGAAGGAGGCGGGGTGCCAGGGTGGGGGGTGGGATTAGAATAACGTCATCTTCAAAGGCTTTATAATTCACATTGTCATATTGAAATAATATGCGGTTAATATGTCTCGAATCCAGGTTAATGCCCGCATCTCGCGAGTTCATACTATTAATACATCCCCTCCCCAAACAGGCTAGATTTTCTAGAACTTTTTCTGAATTCCATGGGGAGTATACTAATCGCTTAGCATCCTGACAAAATAGTTCACTGCCTATAGCCAGGTATCCATTTTACACACGGGTGAACTGAGGAAAATGTGAATGAAATGCTTTCCCTAGGCACTTTCAACACGACCATGGTCGGGAATCGAACCCACGAACTTAAGATCTTAAGTCCAAGCCAGCAACCATTTAGCTCGCGTGGCATGTACCCCTCTCAGTAGACTCGGATAGATAAGTCATCATGTCAGTCTTATGACGGCTAAGATTGCCGGGCGGTAAATGAATCTGGAAAAGCAAAAAAAAAAAAAATCCCGTTGGAGCATTGAAGCTTCAGACCCGTTGTCTTGGACACTGTAACAGTAAAGTTACAATGTAGCCTGTAGCTGGAATGGTCATCAGACGACTATTCTACGTTCTTAAACACTTCGGCTGTTTGCCCCACGCGGCCGTTGTAACTAGACTATTACTTACAATGCATCAATTCGTACTGGATATAAATAAACAAAGAAAGAAATGTGACCATTAGTTTGGGTGATTCCGCCAGGTCTCCCAATTTTTCTGATTTTTTTTTCCTATTTTCTTTAGCACTAACGTCAACAATACGTTTATTTTAGCTCAAGTACAATGTGCAATATATAAGAGCATTACATACCGAATGATGATACCATAACAGTTTCCAGAGACAAATAAACAAACAAATACGCTCCTACTAGATCTAGAACAAGTACACGTCATATCCAACTTCTACAGGGCAACCAAAAGAATTAACTGATGACAAGTTATATGTTATATTTATGACCGATTATTAATCAACTGCGCTCTCATTGTTTAACAACATTTACTTTTCCATGTCCGGATGGGTCTCTAACNTATACATGTAGGCTACCTCCAATCCTTCCTACCACCTACCACCCAGTGTTGAATAATACAGAAGCTGCAGCCTTCCCATCTGGAATTTTATTTCATAAAGATCATAAATCACACTATTTTGATGTGGATATACAGTGTCTTTAAACAACAAAAATAAAAAATAACTGCAATCATGCTGGTTAAATCCGTAAAAAAACACTGACATCATAATTCAGTCTATGCCGATCTAATATATTTTGCACTAGCTATTACGATCACCTCAAAATAACATACCATAAGCTATGCCTTTCATGTCATATTTTTGGTATTAGATTGTTTTAGCTTTTCGTAATCCCCTAGGTAAATCTTTCAAATTTTTTTATGCTGCTTTCCGATTTAGCCTCTTCTCGTTCAACTTTACCTTGATGTTGATTACCAGATTATGTTGAAAATGTTGACTAGATCATAAGCCGGACTCCAGTAATATACAAGGCTTGTCGTACACATATGGCATTGTTCAACACGAAAGCAAAGTTTCTCTTTGTGGCAATGTACTTGAGCTAAATAAACTGTTTTTATTGTTATTGATATATTTATTGTTATTGATATTTTTATGGTTATTGTTATTGTTTTTGATATTGTTGACCGCTGAGGATTATCCTTTGATGTAAGCATTTGTAGGTGGAAGGAGAGTCTGCTGCTGCTTCAGTTGATGCGGTTGTTGCTGTTGTAGCCGTTGTTGTCTTTGTCGTTCAGTTTGTCTGTTTTTGTGTGATTGCTGGCTTTGTTGCTAATGTTGCCGTGGTTTTGATTGTCCAGCCTCTTCAGAACTGTATCATGACTAAGCGTATCAGAGTTGTTTCTTGATCTACATAACAGTGGTCTCATAGGTTACTTACTCTCATCACAGCCAGTCTAACTGTTCTCTGAGCACAGTATTGTTTCCTTTTGTAACCAGTTGTCCGCCTCTTTGCTAATCACTAGCAGCCTTTTTCAGTTAATGTCTTCCGTCCCCATCCTTCCCCCTACCCAGTGGTTCCTATTCTCTCACTTTCACTGTCTACTATTCACTCACATCCAGCGTCTGTTCTCTGTCTACACTCTCTGTTTACTATCCTCTCACATCCAGTGTCTATTATGCTCTTACATTCCCTGTCTACTGTCGTCTCATACGGACATTGTCAACCGTTCCTTCATAGCCAGTCTTTACTATTCACCTCACTGCCAAAGTACTCCTCACTATCGCCTTACAGTTAGTTCTCTTTTCTCCTATAGAACCAGTCTCTACTGTTCATCCAACGGCCATTGCCTTCTGTTCCCTCATAGCTAGTGTAATCTACTACTATCCCCTCACAGATACGTGTTTTCTTTGTTTTGTCTCCTTTTCCTAACATGTAATGCCAACTGTCCCCTCACAGATAGGTTTTTGTCTCCTTTTCCTAACATGTAATGCCAGCTGTCCCCTCACAGATAGGTGTTTTCTTTGTTTTGTCTCCTTTTCCTAACATGTAATGCCAACTGTCCCCTCACAGCCAATATCTACTATCCCTTCCACAGGTCTACGAGCTCGAAAGAAGATTCAAAACCCAGAAATATCTGTCAGCCCCAGAGCGTGAGCAGATGGCCATGAGCATTGGCCTCACTCCGACCCAGGTGAAGATCTGGTTCCAGAATCACCGGTACAAACACAAGAGACAGCAGAAAGACCGCGAGAAGATGGAATCGTCCTCCCAGAAGGAGACCTCCAGCGGCGGCGCCGGGCAGGGTCAGCACAGCAGCAACTCCTCTAGTCACAAACACAACACGGGCTCCACCTCTGGGTCATCCGGGTCCTCCTCGTCCTCCTCATCACCCAGGAAAGTCTCCGTACCGGTGCTCATCAGGGACGGCAAGTCCACAGCGGACGGGGGCGGCAACAACGGGGGCAGCGGGGGGTCTTCGGGCACCTCCTCCGCCTCATCTGCCTCTTCATCATCGTCCCTCCTCGGACACAACCAGCACCACTTGGGCAGCAGCGGCGTGGGTTCCCCACACGGTGGGTCTTCCCTCCACTCCTCGTGCGCCGTCAACAAAAACAGTCTGTCCCACCATCATCACGACAACTTCCTGAGCACCCCGTCACCCGACCTGACCGCCACCCTCACCTCCCATGGACTCAACCAGCCCAGCTTGTCCCACCACGGCCTCCACCACAGCATGGGATACGCCTCTGGGGCCGTCAACGGCAACGCCCTTGCCTCCCCGTCTCCCTACCTTATCAACGGACGGACATGGTAACACTAAGCCTAGACCTAGACCCTAACTTTGTATGCTGTGCTTGGAGCAACCGTGGTCGCTGGCACAGTTACCCGAAAAAACAACAGTCTTTGCTCGTAATAACCACTACCGGAAGTTCATGGAACTGACAATATTGAGTATAGCGCATGTGCAGTGCGTCCCGGAAACACGCAGAACTCACTACTGAGCACACCGCATGCGCCGTGCGAAAGTTTCAGCTGTAGACTTCCAGTAATTTTGATGACTACGTGATTAGGAGTTCTCTGAGATTTTGGAAAGAGGTCCGTCTTGTCCCACTGTAATGGTGACATAAGCGAGTACAGCACTAGTTATGATTCTTGACCAGCGGTGGACAAAGAAATGATTACACGCCCCGAGCAGTGTCAGTCACTTTGCAAGAAAAGGTTTACAGATTTTCTTTAACGTACATGTTGACGCAAAGTTAACAGAGGTAGGGAGAAGATAAAGAGATGCAAGCTGAAGCTTCATTGAACTCCAATATGTGAGGCTGGTCGTTGAGGTGGAGTTTAAGCATCGCTCGACACAAGGGCTTGGGCCCATTCTACGTTAACAACCAGGAAAACCTGTCCAATGACAGACTGAAAGCATTGTGGCTCGTCAACAATGACATTTGAAATCACATCTACATTTTCGCGTGACGCTGTGAGAAACCTCTCATGTATCAGATAAAGCCAGATCTTTACTGGATTAGCTCCTTATACAACTTCAAGTTTATACCAAATCTATGACGAATATTTCCTGTAGGGGATGACAAGCCTTAAGTGGCGTGATAGCAAACGGAGCGACTGAATTGAATTGAACTGAACTGAACTGAACTTAATTCAGCGTTCCAAATTTAAGGAGAAGAGTGAAACCACTGCCCGCAACACACAATGTAAAACGTTCAAAGTGAACATAATTTTCGAACATATTTTTTTTGTTTCCCTGCACCCGACCCCAAACCCTGTTCTGTTTTCTCTCCCCCTCTCTCTCTCTACCATCAGTTTGATGTGTATCGCCCTTCCCATACTTTTTATTTTACACCTCTGCCCCTGTATCCTAGGATCATCCCGGTTTCCACTCATATGTTCCTATATCCCAGACCCCACCAAACCCCAGCGTCCACAAGGGACCAAGGACCACTGACTGCACTGCACCATTCCCAAACGGTGGATTTTTATACATTTTTTGCTATACTTGACTTTTTAGATCAGTCGCTGATCAATCATAAATATCATATCTTTGTTTATGTACTATAAGAAAGATTTATAAGCTGCATTCCCTACAACATGCTTTAGCATTTATTTGTACAGGCAAGTTTATATTTGAAATAGAAATTAGATCAATGACATTTTAGAACAACAAGAAAGATTTATTGAAATAAATAAACTCCATTCCTTACATCAAGATTAGCTTTTATTTCTACATGCACTGTTGGTTTTAAAATAGAAATTAGATCAGTGATATTTTAAGAAAAGAAAGACTTCGTTCAAATAAGTCAATTTATTGTTTCAGACCTTTTTAAAAAAAAAAAAATCAAATTTCAATTGCTTGTGTGTTTTTCCGATTCGTCTTTTTGTGTCACGGGATTTTTGCAGTTTGGCGGGGAAGGGTAGGGCGATTATTAAAATGGAATCTTAAAAAAAAGAAATCGATGCTTGGATGAGAAGAAAATCAATAGCAGGGTTTGTGGGAGACAATGTATTGTAATTAGCAAGCTTATGTAATCGGCATTTGAAGATGGGCCAAGTCAATACTTGTAGAGGGAGATAAACAAAGGGGCGACCACTCTCCGCCGCCTGGCTCCGGTCAACAGTGGAACCACTTCAGACTCAGTGTCAAAAGCGTCTCTTTTTCTTTCTCTTTTACAGTTCAATGTTTGATTTCGCTGGTTCATTGAAAATCTGGCGTTAATTAAGGCGGCCATTGTTTTTTTACTGGCGAATGAATGAAACAGTACCGTGGCAGACTAATCTAGTAAGATTCTTAAATTTTTCAGTTCGTAGATCAGTCTGGCTTGAAGGATGAGTTGTATTGTGTCTGAGATCATCTCTAGATTACTAACCGATAGTATGAGTTCTCTTGTACAGGCAAAAGTTCATGCAGGCAAAAAAAAAAAATCAGTCTCAGACACTGTCTTGCAAAGCTTGCCTCTTGAGTGGGGCATCTGAACTATTAAGTAGTTACAAACGGTTTGTTGCTTGTTTACAGATGTCTCTAAGCAAAATTTTAATTAATGTTTTGTTAACTTTCTGGAATCAAGACTAAATCATTAAATGATTTTGTAGTTACTGCAGGCACTGAACGTAGCTTTTCTATCGCTACCTTTGCGTAGTGTTACAAATGAAATCCTACCATCGCGATTTTTTTTTTTCTGTTCTCTGGCAGAAGTCATGAATTTGAAGATCATGAAGTGGGCTCGAAACGAAACCACATGACCTTTGCCGCAGAAAGTGGACACATTTTAAGCGTTGTCTTTTAAAGTCCAGGTTTTGATTCTTTTAAAAGCCAAAACAATAACTTAGACTACCAGAAAGCACAAACACTAACAAGGAAGCTTTTAAAATGACAGCTTTTCTGTATTTTTATTTGGTCTACGCGAGATGTCAAAATTCAATCAGTCATGTTGTTATCAGCCGTGAATTTGTAGAGATTATGTAGCAAAATACAATTCAGATTTTTGTTCATGGAAATTTCCATTATTGAGTTAATAATTTATGACCACAAGACTTTGGAATTGTGAAGCATTAAGCGATTGCGCCGCTTTATACCATTTTATAGAGTTTTAAGAGCTTAGTAATAAAGTTGTCTTCAAGATAAACGTGATTTATAATCATTCAGGAAGAAAGAAACACATTTCATGACTGCTGAAATAAAAATTAGCATATCCGGTCTGCTCAGCCAGTAGCTTTTTTAGTGTAACCCGAATACAAAACTACGGTATCAAGTCCTGCCCCACACCAGCAGTGGTTATATGTGAAGGTATCTGACAGTTTATCCTCAAGGCACACGTAAAACCTCGTAAAAAGAACGTTGATGTAATGGTTACCTTAGAAGCACATTGTAAACAATGTACATGTAAGAAAATTAATATACCCACGCGCATGTCAATGGGCCATTTTCCTCAAAAGTAAAGAACGGTAACTGTCGAATTCTGTTACATGAAATTCTGAAATGGATATGCTATTAATATTCAAAGTTCCAGTGAATATAGAGTGCAAAGAGTGACGTGTACGCGAACACTGGAGAGCCACCTTGCGGATTCAAGGGAGTTAATTTCAGGAAAATGACTCCTTATCTTAAACTGTGCAAGTATGAGGCTGTGGTGTTACGTCATTGTGAACGCCTAGGAAAACCTGTGAATTGTGGCTTTCGCCGAAACTTTTCCTGTTTAAAGCCTCCTCGGTTCTCCGTTGGAATTATTCCCATCTACGTTGTTTCATGCCAAGTACATAATGTATTGCCCACTTCACCTAAATGTCTATTCCACCTAATCTCTCTACCTTGAGAAAACTGAGTAACTGATGGTAATTACCATCGACACTTTTCAATTGCAGTCCGCTTAATCGTAACTGCCATGTAGACTGGAACAACAATCTACCACTGGCATCCTCATCCTCCTCAAATTGGCGCATTTTCTAATGCTGTCTAAACGGTCCGTTAACGTTTTTTTGGCTTAGACTGTAAATCTTCATTGACGCTGTCTATGCTGAGGTGGTCTCACTTTCTCGTTGACCTTCTTCGTCCATGAATATAATTCATTATTATCTAATATCTGTCAGCGAAGTTCAGGCAAAAAAGTGATATTTCTGTCTACCACATGGGCCAGCATCTCTTGTAGTCTTTATTCAGTACTCTAGCAGATGAAGTAGTGCCAGGAAGTCAGTTCATACTATATAATTCTGATTGACGTCGAACGGGATTTGAGCCCTCGTTCTCAATTGTTAGAAATACAAATAGAGTCTATTTTTACAATTTTTTTTTTTTTTGTAAACATTGTAGTTTTGTAAATAAATATATGGATATTTGCTCCACAGGAGTGAAAATGTTAAGTACATTATTTTGATGTTGTTTAGAAGCAATCTTGCTGCATGCTGTCGTAAGGATATGTATGCAATAGTTTTGTATGTGTGTGTATGTGATTTTGTGCGTGCACGCGTGCCTGAGTGAGGGAGTATGCTTGCAGGTTCCTTTGTGCAAGACGTGAATGGCATAGAGATACAGATGAAGAAAATGTATGAAATTCCAAATGTCTATTTTATAGATTTCTACTACACACTTTATATTTTTTTTTGTGTCTGCGATGTCTGTTTTGTCCAATATTATTAATTTATGAAATGTGAGACAGAGAGAGAAAGTGTGACCATTCCATATTATGTACCTGTATCACTGTGTTGATGTGTGGTTTGGAGAATGCAATGAGAAAACGGGCTGTAGAGAATGGAATTTGGGCTAAATCACAGAATAAGAAAATTAGCAGAAGAACTTGCATTTTTTTTTCTAGACGTCGTGAAAAACCATCGTTGGCCCCAAATACATACTCTCAAAATGCAGCGACTAGCACGTAGTCTAGAAAGAAGCATGGCTCGCCATTTTGACCGGGGAGAGAACAACTGTGGTTAACACAGAGTCATAATGGGTAGGTCTATGTGTCAGGGAAGTTGCCTATAGATCTATATTAATAAAACGCTTCAGCCAAATTTGTGTCACAGATTTCTTGAGAACTACGTAACGTAAAAACATGCAGTTTTCACCTAAATTCGTAGAAAAATTCATAAAAGGTAACTAAACACATCAGTCCTCTTTATTCTTTTTACCCTTTTTCTAAAAAAAGCATGTGTATAGCAACGAAATACAATCTCCGATAGATCTTTTCAATCCGCCCGATTCGCCAATCGTCCAACTTTTTCACGGAGTCTAATGCATTCGTCTATGATGCCTTTCGGTGCGCTAGGTATTCTTTCGCCGCTGGTGCGTTGCCTGCCAGCCCATTTGTAAAATGGGGCTTTTGTCTTGTATAATATAAGTGCTTCTGTAAGTTTTGTTTATTCTGTGGTTTAGAATGAGAGCATGACCCGCAGATCAAATAACATAATACGTGAAATTTCACCGATGTAATGTAGATCTATGTCTTGTCTTGGATTTCTGGAGAGGAACTGTGCATTAGGCTGAAAGAAGTTTTCTTTAAGTTTAGACTTTGATTTCCTGTAAATCTGTAATACATGTGAGATGAAATTGTCAGTAAATAAGTACTGCTGTTATGTTCATGAGAAAACACTGAATATCTTTTTTTTTTCTTTCACTAGCAAAGAGAAGGAGGGGAGAGGATGAGAAGGGGAAGGAGAGGGAGGGGAAATGACGAGGAGAATGTAAGAAACGATGATGTAAGAGAAGAAATAGTGTCGTAGATGATCAAAATAGCGCCATACGTCACAGATACTGAATTTATTCATTTCCTTATAATTCATAATTCAAAAAAATATTTTCTATTTATTTTTATTCATTTATTCATTTATCGTTATGAATTCATGTTCAAAATTTTATTTTTTTTATTTTCCATATTTAAATTTGTATATTTATTTAGTTCTATATTTATGGTAATTTTTATTACCAGTACCATAAAGCTTACAATTATATTTACCATCTCCAGTAAATCTTTAATTGTTTTACAAGCCAGTACGGTACGCAAGCAGCAACTACTATTTTTAGTTTAGTTTATGATTGAGTATACCTTATAATGTATACCTTAGCACTGCCTCCCCGATATGCCCACTTCCACAAATTATACCTTTAGCTCCATGCAGAAAAAAAAACAGCCTTGGTTTTTCCTGTTTTTTTTCTTTCTTTTTAAACCTGGACGGCCTTTATATGGTGATTTTTTTCGTTCTTTTTTTTTAACTTTTCATTTTCTCTTTCTTTATCTTTAAGCGCACACTAGAATTTATTTATGTTATATGTAGGTTTATCTCGTAAGTCCAAGCCGTAAAATCTCTTCCTAACTGTCGTTATTTCTTTTTCTTTAAAAAATAATCAAAATATAATCGTGAGGGCTACGCCTGATGAAAGTTTTTAATTGCCCCATAATTAATAATGAAATATGGGAGGCTATAGTGTCAGTTTCTTCCATAATTTTAGGCAAGTGCTGAAGAGAAAGTGGGATTTCGCCTAATTCAGACAGGTTTTTCTTTTGTTATTGTTGAGGTCTTCGATTTTGTTGTTGAATTTCTAACTCTCCGATATAAAACTTTATCGCCCTAATGACTGACACCTTACGGTTTTCTAAATAATTGCAGTTAGTAGACCACAAGCCACTTTATATGTATACTCTATAATATTCAGCATGTTCTAGTTGATTTTGCAATAGAAATCCCATTTTTATCTTTGCTTGTTGTATGGATTGTTCTGAATTTATCATTGCATATGTTTTTTTGATGTGTTTAATGGTAACATTATGATCCTACTACCACTGACTATATTTTTTTTTCCATTATTAATTTCCATTTGGCTTGTACGTACTGTATGTCTATGAACCAGAGAAACGTTGATTTAACTATCAAATTACATAAGAAGAGAAAAAAAAACATGTGAATAATAATAAAATGATGAAAGAAAGTAATCTAGAAACTTCGTTTTGTTCTTTATCCTTACAGCGTGTAAATAGTGTGGTAATCGCCTGCGGTTAATCGCAATTGTCGTTAAGTGGAAATACAGCAATACACAACTCTTATTGAGTTGGTCAGCCAATAAGTTTAACAAGTTTATTAGAAACCTTAAGTACAAAAAAAAGTACAATAAAACATTCAACGGGAGGACACAAATTCACAAATACATATGGCGACACTTTACAAGCTGCATCAAACCAGCACTGTTAGCTACCAGAAAAATGCCTCTCACCCAGTTAGCTTTTGAGAACTTAGGCAGTGAAGCAGATCATCATATATCTATGCCTTTTCACTCAGTAAACAGGGTAATTTTTACCTACTTACCAGCAACCACAAATTTTATACTTGAATGGCTAAACCTCACCTATTCTGAGTCTACACATGTATTTGCACCTATCTAAGCCTTTGAAATTAAAATCCAATCTCTTTTCCCCTCCCCATGGGCAGTTTTCTGATTTTATAGGGTAAAATTGCATATTTATATGCCAGGTGCTATTGGCATCTTCATACCTATAGTTAAAAGCAGGGATAGGTGAGAGAGAGAGAGAGTGCACATAGAAGAGTTCTTGAGTAATGATAAGTTCAAGATTTATTGAGACCAAATGTCAATCACTAAACATTTCTACAATATATAAACATAATACTCATACAAATTCCCTATCCCTAATGCCTCTCTTTCGTCGTCTGTCTGTCTGTCTGTCTGTCTGTCTGTCTGTCTGTCTGTCTGTCTGTCTGTCTGTGTCCAAATCTTTCTCGTTTCTTCTTCTTCTTCTTCTTCTTCTTCTTCTTCTTCTTCTTCTTTGTCTTCATCCTTTTCTTCTTCTCTCACTTCTTTGCTCTTTTTATCTCCTTCTTCTTCTTCTCTTTTTCTTCTTCCTCTCCTCCTTCTTCTTCTTTCTCTTCCTCTTCTTCTTCTTCTTCTTCTTTTTCTTTTCCTTCTCCTTATTCAATATCACCATTATTTCTGTCAAGACATAACGGAGTCGCCTCATGCCTGTATTCCTGTTTATTCTAGAACCCCAGTAACAGCATCAACAAATGTTGCCACGTGTAAGAAATTAATATTCAAAGATAATGACAGTAAAACGTAGCTCACAGTGAAATTCAGAATTTTTTTTTTTTTTGTTTCTTTTGTGAGTGAAATTACCCTTCTCAGTTTATCACGAGCAGTATAGCTACAGCGAGAGGTTGAAGGCAGGGGCGTGGAGAGAGTTTTCAATGTGGGTGGGAGCAAAGAATGGGGGAAGGGCAGTTGCTGGTGGAAAGGGAGGGAGCCAGGACAAAGTTCATATATAGATTCTTCATCAAAAGTGTGTCATTCATGACGATGTAAACGACGTCGCTAATGCAAGAGGTTATCGGGGGAACCCACACACTGTTGACGGGGTGCCTCCTTTGTCTACGCCACTGATTTAACAACTGAATTCTCTTTGGCATTAAAGAAACTAAAAGAAGAGAATATTCCTACACGCTAATAGGGCTGCAATAAAAATTAAAATCTCCCTTACATTAAAGTCATTCTAAAGATCAAAGTTGAAATCGCCGATAGTGGGCTAGTGAAACCGCTGCGTGATTCTTGTAAACTACTGAAAAGATAGGGATGATGAGCTCAATTTAAAACCATATCACGTAATACAAAATGTAAGGAAATTAAGAGCAAAGCAATCTCTTCGGTACTCTGGTAAAACCTAGTAAATGTTTCTGACTCAGATTTAGAGTACTAGGTTTTTTTTCACGATAGGTGTCAGATACAGGTCAAAATATCTTCAATCTTCTAGGTTTTCAAGAGTCAAACCAAGGAACTAAAAAGTCGCTGAACATTTCAAATTGACTTACTGTATAGAAGGGATAGACTCTACTAGTGAGTCAAAATTAGTGACTTCACTCAATTTTAGCGCAAAACTGGGTTTTCCCAGATGATTGAGGATCTCTGAACGATGAATACAGTCTTAGAATTGCAAATTCATAAAAGAGAACAACAGGGCTACATATGCTTGAAATCTGCAGGTACTCGAAAGGAGCTGTCTTTTTATTCTGTGAGGAGTCCCTCGGAGATTCACAGCAAAAGAAGTGTCTCTAAGCATACCAAGATGCTGTGATTGATGCGGAAGAGCTAGAAAAGTGTGCCCTGACTTGCGAGTATTGGTAGCTATATACATATTATATATATATATAAAAATTGCCTCAGTTATTAACATACTTACCACAGATGATTCTTGCCACAACCAACAAACCAAACAACCAACCGTCCAACCAACCAACCAACCAACCAACCAACCAACCAACCAACCAACCAACCAANTTAAGATACTTACCACAGATTATTCTTGCCAAAACCAGCCAACCAACCAACTAACCAACCAACCATCCAACCAAACAACCATCCAACCAACCGTCCAACCAACCAACCAACTAACCAACCAACCAACCAACCAACCAACCAACCAATTAACCAACCAACCATCCAGCAAGTCAGCAAGCCAAAGTCAGTCAATCATATCCAAAAAAAAAATAAATGAAATAAACAGATAGATCTACCACGCGGGTAACCGCTCTACGTGATACTACTAAACTAAAAAAAAAATCATGAAAGAAAGATCTCAAAGGTTTTCAGAATAATAGCCCTGCATACCTTTGACAAAAAAAAAACCACCCAGCTGAATAACAGGTTAAATATCACCTCTTGGTATTTTCAGCCGTCACATGAGTACTCTTCTACAATAGCAGTAGGCTAAATTTGGTTCAAACCGATTTCTTTTCCGTAATGTAAGATAATGTGGTATCATCCCTCACGATTATCGCTATCATTCTGTGGCTGAAACGATTACAAAATGTCCTCCCAGTGTAATTTCATCGTTTTTTTCTAATTTCTGTTGTACTTTTTTTTTCTCTTCCTTAGGCATGATCGTTTCATTAGGATCTATCCATAGATCTTTGTTGTTGCATTTTTAAAACCATTTTACAAAGGAATCATCTTCTTATCGATTATTGTGTACCTCAGGGCAGGAGAACAAAGTAGTCATACAATAATAAGGGAGACTTGTGACCTATCATGTGCCTGGCCTGTGTCACGAACTTGCATAATTATAGACATTACCCAACACCCCCCTGGCGGAATACAGCACAGCCAGACTAGTCCAACTCATGTATAAGGATTTTTTTTATTTTTAGCCTTGTTTGATATTTTTATAGTTCATCTGAGATGGCATCGACGCTTCTAGTGGTGCATTCTTGTCATTGACATTCCTTGAAGTTTTCCTATCGCTGATGTTGTTATTGCTGTTGTTCTTGTCGTTGTAGTTATCTCTGAAGTCAATGAAGTCTATCATTATATGCTACCCCACTTACATGATGATGATTTGGTGCATATTGAAAAAAATGGAGAAAAAAAAAGTCTAGCTTTATTAATATATGATATGAATTAATGAAAAAAAAAAACAACACCATTATTCGAATGACAAAGTTTTGGAATAAGAATGTACAGTATTCATGTACCAAGCCCAAAGAAATCAACACGTCATGGTCATACTACACGAAATTACTAACAGAGGAGTGCAAAGAATAGGCCTTATGTTTCAGAAGTCATACAGATGACGATGCCATGCTCCTACAAACAAAAGAGGTTCTAAACTTCCGGATGTCTGACTGAACTTCTGAAGTTAGAAAAGTTTTGGTTTTTGCTATCCGGTATAAAACATCAGTGTCCCCATTGCAAAGTTAGAATTTGATCTAAACTGTAGCATCAGTGTCCCCATTGCAAAGTTAGAATTTGATCTAAACTGTAGCAAAGGGTTACTCCTCTATGATCTGGGTGCCTACAGTTTTTGGAACCTTACGAAATTACATTTCATGTACTTGAAAATCCCGCAAATTCGTTGCAATGCATGTTTCGGAATCCTTTATTTTCTACATCAGAATTTACTCACAAACTCGAACACCTCACCAACTCAGAATTACTGATTGGTTTCTAAAGTCAGAGTTATTAAGGTTCTACTGGAAATACCTCAATCCTGTGTAGGGCAGACTGTCACTAACCACAACCCTTCCGNTAAAAAGTCGTCCATCAGTGTAGTGAAATGTAATTTAATTTAAATTATAAAAAGAAGTACACAATAATGAAAAGATCAACATCATCATCATCATCATTATTATCACCAATAAAAAAGTTTCGCCATATCAGCGCTTGCAGAGAATTTCAGGAAGGCACTTAAATACACTATATAATAATTCAATAAGTCACACAGATAAGCTCAATATGATATGATATAATATACAATTTTTCTTTAGTCCAGCGCCAAAACCATTAGGTTATGCTGCTCCATAAAATAATGCATAAACCTGTACTGAGATTATCTTTTCCATAGAATTTCTGGCTAGTCCAAATGACAGTTTCAGAATCCCTAACGCTTAGTGTGAAACAAAGTGTTTGGCGCATGCCTAATAAAGATTTTGAACTTGAACTTTGAACTTGAAGTTAAAGAGTTTATGAAGAACATGTCTCTTTTAGCCAAAAGTCGCTCTTATTTTGATCTCATTTATGCGGAGTATCACATTAAACGTTCACACGGATAAAAAGTGACTTAAACGCCTCAGAAAATGACAAATAAATGTCAAAACAAAAAAAAAAACATGAAAATGGAAATGTAGATCTATATTGTTGATAAGTTAAAAAGACAGGATACTTCAGAGCTTGCGCATTAACGATGGAATTTCTTACCATCTTAAGAAATGCATAAGTGCCTCGGTGCTAAAATGCACCTTTAGTAGCGTTCAACATACAGAGTTGTGTAACTCTTACGCTGTTAAGACATTCCATCGTTAATGCGCAAATTCTAGAATGTGAGAAAAAATACCAAAGTAAGGGAATCACGTTTCACAATTGACTCCATTAAATAGCATTTCATCGGATAAATGGATCATTTTTGCAAATACATGTGTAAGAAGTTATAGAAAAAGTACAGTATTCTTTAAAACAAGGAAAGGTTATAATGAAGTGGAAACCATGAATTTGTGAATTGTGATTAAGTGGTGTCGATTGAATTTGTATGGAGCATTTATAATTGAAACTAATAAAAATAAAATAATAAACAAGATCATGATTTCTATTCGAAATCTGATTACGGGATACGTTTATTGGCAATTTTTTCTCTTTTCTCTTTTGTCTTCTTTTTCCGTTTTGTCTTTATTCTGTTTATTTCAGCCTGTCGCCGATTGAATCAACCATGCTGCGTGTAATCGTGACGTTATGACTAAAAATAATATGTTTACTTGCCTATCAATCTATTTACCTATCACCTACCCACCTGCTTACCTACCTACCTATCTACTTACCTACCTACCTACCTACCTACCTACCTACTTACCTATCTATCTACCTACCCACACATACCACCCACCTACTTACGTATTTGTCTGCCTGCCTGCTATCTACATGCCTGTCTGCCTACCTACTTGCCTGCTATCTGTCTGTCTCTCTCTGTTCTCTTTCTTTCTCTTTCTATTCTCTTTCTCTCTCTCTCTCTCTCTCTCTCTCTCTCTCTCTCTTCTCTCTCTCTCTCTCTCTCTCTCTCTCTCTCTCTCTCTCTTCATCTCTCTCTCATTTCCACCCCTTTACAAATGCTAGCATATTCTCTGTACAAAACTCGCTTTTCTCTCTTTCCCCTTCCTCGATGACAAGTCTAAACCTTGCACTGTTAAATAAATAAATGAATACACAATGACACTTGCACAAGCAAAATTTCAAGAACATTTTTTAAATGATTTTTGACAGCACTACCTAGTAATTATGAAGTTCATTCATCTTTCGCTGAGCTCCAAACATGAATGAATGCTATCGTTTGCCCCTCCCCCTTCAAGAAAAATCTTATCTGCCATCTTACCCCTCCCCTCCCCACCCCACCCCACTGTTTAGTTCGATTTAGCTTGCTTTAGACTCCTATGAAATAATTAAGATAGCATAATCGTGTCAAAAGTACACTATTCAATTCTACTCCGCCCACTACAAATTTTTACCTACTATCTCATCTCATAGACTGCCCTATTCCCACCCATTCTTCCCCATCTCTCTCTCTCTCTTTCTCTCTCTCTGTCTCTCTCTTTCTCTCTCTCTCTCTCTCCTCCCCCTTCTCGCCTTCTCTCCCTCCTGCAGTCGCACAGAACTTGTACTGGCATCTATATGTTTATGAAGCAACTTCAAGAAACTATGCTCTCGCTAATGCCTCAATACTAAACGGTTCAACACTAACATATAACCCCCTCCCCAAACAAACCAAAAATCTTTACCTA
>JAWQUT010000134.1:1002448-1027181 GCA_033807755.1 Ellobium chinense | reverse complement strand
GACACACACACACACACACACACACACACACACACACACACACACACACACACACACACACACACACACATACACACACACACACACACACACACACACTTACACACACGCGCGTAAGCACACATTAACACATTAGCACAGACCATTGATAATGCTGCCGCTGCTGCTGTTGATGATCGGGTGAACACAGGTTCGATTGCTGCTCAAGCTGCTATTTTTTATCTCTTTTCTTTGTTCTTCTTTCTTATCTGTTTCTTCATGTACAGTTAGGTGTATTTACTTAGATGTAATTTAACTTCACCTTCTGTTCTCGAGCCTTCTGTATTTTCCTGTTTAGTAGGTTTCTTAATTAATGAATGTTGATGATGATGATGACAGTGACTTCGTTTCCCCGCATAAAGTCTTGATTGTAACCTTTTTACATTTTTCTACGTGATCACAGAACACTCTCCCAGATTTCATTGCCAGTGCCATCATTCTAGTGCTGTGAAGTCCTCTCTCCCTTCTCTACGCTGCATCAGCGGTGCCACATGAGCTCTTGTAGAAGAAAACGACCTTGACCAACTCCTATTAGGAAGGACAATGATGGACAATGAATTCGTTTCCCCCATTTATTCTTGATTGTTGACATTTCTCAATTTCCTTGCGAGATCACAGATCACTCTTCCATATTTCAATGCCAGCTCCATATTCTAGTGATGAAAATTCCCTTCTTCCCCCCTCTACAATGTATCAATGGTACCATCTGGGCCCTTCTAGGAGAAAACGACGTTCACCAACTCTTAATAGGAAGGACAACGATGACGATGAATTCGTTTCCCCAGTATATTCTTGATTGCAGACTCTTGTAAATTTACCTGAGTGATCAAACATCACTCTTCTAGATTTCATTGCCATCGCCATCATTCTAGTGATGTAAATTCCTCACTCCCTCCTCAACACTGTATCATTGGTGCCATTTGGGTCCTTGTAGGGAAAAACGACGTTGACATATCATCTGTTGGGAAGGAATTACATGCAAAGGAAGCCAAAGCAAGTGAGAACTTGATAGTGCATGGTAACTCCAATAGAAGACTAGGGTACACACTGCTTTCATAAGATTGGTTGCTCAACAAATAGTTTGAAGCATGTGGTAATCGTTTTTACTTCATGATCATCATTGTAATTCTTCAAATATAGAGTCCATGCTGGGAATTAGCCACACAATAATTAACGTTCATGTTTACAACTCCGATGCTTTTGTTTTTTTTCTAAGGTCCGATATTCGGCACTGTGTACGTCATGGCTTCACTAATGCACTTGATTACCCAGGCAGAAGTGACTTGCACCTAAGGACGCAAGGAGACCTCAATCGCGGACAATCATCCTTGGTACAGGTGGGTTTTTTCTCTTCCCTTTAAATCTTTAATTCAGTGAGAATACTGTCACACTACTGCTAACTGACACTGGCGTATGTGATCTTCTGGGAACATTTGAGAGCTTGCGTTTTAACGATGGTATCTTTTACCATCATTAGAATTACATTAGAACATCGGTGCTGCATGCAACCCATAGTAGCTCTTAGTAACGTTCAACATGCAGAGTTACTATAATTCTTACGATGCTAAGAGATCCCACATTAATGCGTAAGTTCTCAGCTGTGTCCCTTGAGCGTGTTGTTTTAGGGAACAAATAATTAGTGATTTGTTAGGTTGTTTTTTCTAAAGTATTGCTTGTCCTATGGACATCTCGTGCAGTATCGATCCTGGAATTGTAAACACCCAAGCACAGGTTGTTAAACGTCCAGTCTTCACTTTGCAAAATGAATTTGAAGTTTGAGATCTTATTCAAGGTCATAGAAGGTTGGATGCGGAACGTGTTTGGCGACTGTGAAAATTTCCCCTTTACACTTTTCTATTCAATGTGTGTCATCTCAAAATGGCATTGATAACTTTCTATTTTTAATGAATTTTCTAGAAGTTCAGTGAATGCTCAGAGATACAGCTATCATATCACAGCCATCATTCGGATCAATCTTTAAAGAGTGTCTTATCAGAAGGATGTGTTAACCGAGTGCTTTTCATACAGAAACAAAACTGCTGGTACATTTGAAAGCGAAAATGCTAACCCTAGCTGTGTTGATAGAGTTCCACTGATTTTCAAAAGTCGGACCATTGCGGAAGTTCTTGTAAATGGCTGTAATGAAGACACCCGTAGTTTATTGTTTCAAAGAAGTACATATCAAAGTAGGTTTTTGGAATTGTCTTCAGCTTCACTATCAGATCACATGTAAAGATGCGTCACTCGTTTACCTGGGGCAGCCCCCCACCAACTGTCCGTTATCACCAGCTAACTGACATCAAGACGAACAGCGCATCTTGGCCGCGGAGTGAAGATAATAGCAGCGATGATAACGACGATAAGAGGGTCCAGTTATCATCTTGAAGTGGCTGAAGAGGGAGGAGACCAAGGCGACTCCATGAGATAACTGAGTTCGTGTCAACACAAGAACTGGAGGAGATGGGAGACCTATAGGCTTTGCGATTTGGCGGAAACACCCAAACCGACATTTAATTCAATTTGAATGGCGTCTCAAAGAAACACAAGAACGACAGGGTCTCAGAAGTCCAATCTCATGTAATTGAAGAAAAGAAAAAAAAAATATGTTCGTTCATTGTAGTGAACCAGTTCCGTGTCACCCATTTTCAGTATCAAAGTTTTACACACGAAGTTGAGTGCCTTATACATTAGGAAAGAATGGACTTGCTTTCTAGGAAATTTCGTCCTTACAGTTTTACTATGTTGCATAGTTTTAAGAATTAATGTATTATTCGATATAATTCTGTCAATCATCTCTGCATTTAGCTTCCATTTTCTTCATCTTGAATTTCTTGTGGATATATCAAAAAGTCACTACTGGTGCCGGCTTGCTCCTCCTAGAATGAAGCTGTAATAGACATATCAACTGCGAAGTCCCATGGCTCGACTTCTAAATAGATCTCTGATGGCCAAACATTCTCTCTGTAAGTCTCCAAATGTGGGCACTAAATCGCATTATTTTCTTAAAGAACAGAATGCTGCATTTTCTATGTAAAATTTATTTGATAGTCTCAAATTTTGTTAGCCGCAACTTTCTGTAAAGTTCCGAGGAGTTGCGATCGTATACACCAGACTGCATTCTCTATTCATAAGTTCTAATGATCTCAGAGCAGCCTCCATTTTGTCAGCAAGGATGAAGGTTACTAATGGACCAGCGGACGGATGGCATATGTAATTTGCCTGCTTCAGTTTCATGGGAAGAAGTGGATAAGTTGTTAGACCCAAAAGAAATCATGCTAGTTCAACCTAGTGAGAATTTCAGTTACGACAGACATATTAGCGGCTACAATTTAGTAAACCAGGTGCATATATACATTTCATGACCGTTTTGACTAAAGCTTCTAATCTGAAGCTGTGTATTATAAGACCAGTCAAGGACCTTTTTCATATGTCATAATAACTACCAAACTGAAAGTACAATCTTGTCTTTCTACCTTAAGATATAACTTATGAGATTACTAAATACTGAGAACCGAAATTATCGGTAGCAAAAAAAATATATATACTGTACAAGGCTTGAGGTTTAGGAAGAGCTGTTGTTGTTCCTAATCTACAATGAGAGTCCTTCGACTGGTTGCGTCGTGATAACGAAAACTTTGGCTTTCTACTTGAACTTCTCTATCCTTGCGGTTGCTGGAGCCAAATTGTAAAAGACTCTTTGAGCCATGTAATAAAATTTTCTCCTCGAACTATAGGAACGCTCTGTGATGGCCAAAGCTGCTATTCCGTATGTCTAATGCCATCAGTGTGCTCATATTACACGCAGGTTATGGTGGAGATCCTTCGTTTAGATTTTTCACAATTTTAATTTCGATGAAAATGGATTAAAAACTTTGCCTTCTTTTGCAGACTACGGGCTCGCTCGCAGAGATGAAATCCGCTGAAGAAATTTGGAAGCACTGCCTGCAACATTTTTTTTAAAAAAAATATATTATTATAATTTCAGGACTGCATTTCACCACTTTTTCGATGTAGTTTCATATTACACGAGTGCTTACTCTGCTTTTATGGATTCTGATAGCCCATTTTTTTTTTTAACAATTAGGCTCCTGCAACCTAGAACCAAAGTTGTATGATCTCCCCTCAGATTAGCGTATAGCTATGTAATAAGAGATCGTACCTGCACCGTTTTTTAAACAATATATGCCCAGTGAAAAGACTAAACAAACTGATCCTGCTAATCGGGCAGGCAGACAGCATAAGGGGACAGGGGTAGTTATTTGTTTCATATTCTATTAAGTCCTCATTATTTGCTCCACATTCTATTTTTTCATAACATTTCAAAGCGCTTATGTTTTTCATTTCGTCTGACAGTTTCGGAGAAAACGCCACATTAATGTCGGGATTTTCACCCTGCGCGTGTCGTCATTACTCGTGCTCCATGACTTCCAAAGAGAAAAATGAGCTAGCAAATCCACACAGTTTGCGCATGCGTCTGTGCCTATTGTCTTTTAACTTTTCTCACACTATGACGTCGGCAGCACGAGTTAATGGCGCCGTACAGAGGATGAAAATATCAAGATTCAAGAGATGTTTTCCCAGAAGTGGTCAGGCGGAAGGAAAATGTACGCGGTTGAATTTTTTTGAAAAAATAATGGACTTTCCAGACTGTGAAGTTAACAGCTATTTTAATAATGGGATGTGTTAAATTGTTTTACTATAGTATGATATCAGTGAAGTGAACGGTGCTTGTATTCAATAGCCTTTTATCCCCACACTTTAGACCATCATTCTATCAGCCCACACGTTTTTAATCGTTTAGAACCATTCATTAAGCCGAAGCCGACACGTACTTCATGAAGCAGTTATCATAAACTGTTTTCTTGCCTTTTTCGTATTATCTTACTTCCTTGTTTTACCGTAAAAAAAAAAAAAAGGCGCTTTCTGTTAGGATATTTGGAGATAAATTAGATCTTACAGTAATTAGGTCATCGCAGTAACAGGTCTGAAGTAATGTCTACCTGCACTTACATCAACTAAAATGGGTCTATCACTGGAAAGTGACAACAAGTGATAAAAGATCAACTCTTTATCACAATGATGAAGACTGGTCTAGTAAGTTTTACACCGCTCAACAAACAGGGGTCATCACCAGCAAAGATAAAGTAGGAAGGGGTTGGAGGGAACCCAGGGGCGCTAGGGGAAGTAGGGGGCAGGTGGCTTAGGGGGAATGTGCCCTAACCCAACAGACAGATATAGGCAATGTTCCTTCAGTGTACTACAATGTGTCTGCCATGCATGTTTGCTTTCCTTTATACCAGCATTGTGAGCCTGCCTCACTATTCTACATCAATCCATTGTCCCCTCCCCCCACCCCTCACGTGCCTCCCTTCAAGTATCCCTTTCGCTACGCCCCTGCAACAAACAGGGCTCAAACATTAATCATGTTGCTTCAACAATTATGTGTTTGTTTGTTTGTGTGTTCTTCGGATAAGCTGGCTACTTTTATCTCCTGGACCTTGACTGAGTTTATCTGCATGTTTATCGTAGGAGGTGTGCCCAGTGGATCAGCATGTTGACACCTCAGACTTGGCTTCACATTGATCCACATAGCGGCGAGAACAAACTGGCTTAGAATCCTCTCTGTAGATAGGACAACATATTATGGTTGAATACTATAAAGCTTCATTAAAGCAAACCCAGGGATTGATATTGCTACAAATGCCAAAGAGGCTTGTGAAGCTAAGAATCATAGTGGGCGAGCAGAAAGGTATTGAAAATCTGTACTGCGTGCTGTCCCGTTGCCAGTGTATCGTATCATACGCTGCTTTGTGTGTCCATGTATCACATCTGTGGTTTGGATTTCAGTTAACTAAACTTGTTAATCTGGTTGCTATATATACATGTATTGACAGAGCAACAAAACAACTTGTGTAACCTTTCAGTACAACATTGACTTCCTCAAGTGATGAATGCATCTTTGTTTGAGTGTTCAAAATATCCTATTGCTGCTGCGTAAAACTTTCAATACCCACTTGTGTTTCTATTTCATTTCGACAAATGCGTTGTCCAGTAAGGAAATACCCTTGAGATCACACGCGACCCTGCATTCTAAATCTGAACTCTTCCTAAAATCATCCTTGAACATCGTACACAACTTCGAAAATGGAAGGACAAAAGCAAGCTCAAACAAGATTGGGTTATCTCAGAGATGTCAAAGGTGTTTGCATACGGCCTTGCCATCAGTGTCGGTTTCATTCTTCTTCCCTTTTCTTGGAATTTCAATTTTCTTCTGCCTCCCCCCTCCCCCTCCCCCTTACCCCAGCCCATCCAGTCCCACCCCAGCCTTTTCTTCGCAGTCATTAGGCTCAGTCATAAGGACTTTACTAAGATGGCAGAGAAATCTTGATTTTCGTAGAAGACGTTATACTGGCCAAACAAAGATGACTAGCTGATAGTGGCATTGGCTCTGAAGTCCTTCTGACTATTGTTTGGGGACTAGGGGCACCTTGCTTTAATTTGCACTAAATAGAGCCAAAGGTCGTGAAAGTCGCCGCTTTGGTATTATAGGTGAGCCTACATCAACATTAGAGCAGTGGTGGTTATAGTAGTGGTGGTAAGCAGTGGTGGTTATAGTAATGCTGGTGGTAATGGTAACAGTGCAGAAGCAGCAGCTGTGAAATAGCTGTGAAAAATACTAGCAGTTGTTGTTGTTGTTGTTGTTATTGTCGTCGTTGTTGTTGTTGTTGCTGATATTGTTGTTGTTGTTGTTGTTGTTGTTGTTGTTGTTGTTGTTGTTGTTGTTGAAAATGATAAGGATGATCATCACAATGATGATGTTACTGTTGTATCAGCTATAGAAGTTGTTGAAGTAGCGGCAGCGGTAATACTGCTAGTTGTTGTTAGTGTTGTTTTTCTTCTTGCAGTTGCAAAGTGCAAATCTACGTACAGCGAGCATGTGCCGGAGCAGCGCCAGAAGTAATCCTTCACGACAAAAATGCGACCCCACATGAATGTAGTGTCATTGGCGACTTAGTTTACTAGAAACATAAAATGGAGCGACGTCGTATTTGACATGAGATGGGCTTATCTCGACGTCGAGCTTAACGGAAACAATTCCTTTGATCTTTTTCTAAGAATATCTTGCTGAGTTGAGAAAAGGGCCAATAATAATTAAACGGTTTCCACGACGTCATGAAATCAGCCACCTTACTTCAGGTCAACACCAACACACTGATCCTGTTCAGCATCTTTTATTTCCCCCTCTTCCTTTGCTCCATATCACTGGTCTTTTAGTGACTGTGTCATATATAGGTCACATCATTCCTATTTTGACGAAAGTTGTCAAAGAAGGAAGACTCAGGTTGAAGATTTGGTACTATCTCTGCGGTACATCTCCCAGCTTATCTTTGAACGCACTCCTACCACACTTGAACTCCCCCAGCGCTGAATGTAATTTCCTTTTATTTACTCTCAATCACAGACTATCGCGTCCTCAAAAAAGCCAGTCCTTCCTTTTATCTTTAAATCCCACGTATGTCCTAGCCCCTTGCCGTGTATCTATTTTTCCTGGCCTCACACACAGATGTTTGAGACGGAGTTGAGCCACCCTGCGGTTTTAGCCAAACAGGGCTGTTTACCCAAGACACCCCTATCACAAAGGGAGGAACTTCGTAAGCCGTGCCGGTACCCTGTTATCGATATGCCCAACTTTTTTTTTTCCTCGTACACTTGTTCTGTACATGTATTTGTACAGTGATGGATTCCGAGGGTTTCTTTCCGCTTACATCGCATTAAACCTTGAAGAGGTATTTACTTGTTTTTCAGCGAACCTTTTTTTTTTTTTTTGAAATTTTGTGAATAGCCCATATTTCCCTCAATCCGATGCTTGTGAGCTTGAAGTCATTATGAACAGCCGATAATCATACTTGAAGATTACCTCTCATATATTGACTTTTTCGCAAGCAGCGTCATCCAAAACGATCTTCACGGGTCCAAATGGCCATTTCCAGCAAGTCGGGCGCGCCCAAGCTAGTCAAGTCTGTCACGGTTGCCAAACTTCGCCCTGTCAGTTGACAATCTCTTGTCATCCTGTGTCATGCAGACCTTCCTTCAGAATATGTTTTGCAATCCTATATTCGGCAGTAATCTGTATGTTGCCATTTTGTGTCATCAACTGTTTACAGAGGAGAGACAATACACCTCAATCAGTTCGCTCAGTAGCTTGAGCAGTAGTTGACTGACAACAAATAACTGAAGAACGGTTGGTGTTATTTCTTAATCAGTATGTGAACTTTGAATCCTTTTGAAATAAGAGGAAACACATTTAATGGTAACTGGTCTTCAACATATACATTTTCCTCAATCTCAAATGACTTTACTCTTAAAGAAATCAAGATTTCGAGCTTACGTTTATTTGAAAGAATAAATAAAGAGAAGCATCTTTGAATGCACTACTAACCTCTTCTTGAATGAAAAATGCTCTTCATTACTTGCTGCCTACTGGAAGATTCATCGTACAATCTAAAACGAAAGCTCACAAACGCTTGATTTGTGCTGGTCCTCGATTCACGAAACGTACACACTGACCAAAATAATATGTTATGACCATGTAAAGTGTACATTATGGGTGCAGCCGCTCCACGCTTCTGTCTCCCTCACCCACGCGAACTTTCCAAGCTTGGAGATGACTATTTAAGTACTGTTTACCTTGCACCACAATAAATATCGCATAAAATTCAAAACTGTGTACACACCAAGCCCTGGGGAGAGAAAAAGATGAGGTATCGAATCCTTCAGACAATGCTAGCTAGTCCTGCTCGCCCGTATTCGGCGAGGTCCATCCCTCCTCCGCGCGTCTCTACTATGCTAACAAGAAATCTCCGAGCCGAAGACTCGTGTAGCGAGGGTCCGGACGGAGGCAAAGGCAACAAACGTCAAAGACGCCCCCGGTGGATGTGGTCTGTGGGTGGTCTCTCCGTCAGGTCCGTCACCGTCTTGCTATGTTTGTGCCCAGATCTGACAACATGGGATGATGAATCTTACATGAGCGAAGACCGCCGAAGACATCCTGATGTTGTACGCTGGAGAATCAAAGTGAAGTTACGGCAGCCAAAAAAAAAGAAAGAAAAAAAATGGCGTGCATTATGTCCACATTATTTAGTTCTCGTCAGCAGATTGTCCTACAATGTCCGTCGATGCGTCACAGCCGGAAGTTGAAGAAAAACAAACGATGACGTCATTGGCCCCGTCATATTATCAGAGAAGGACATACGTAAGAAGACTTGCGGGAAGACCAGTAATGACGTCACCCTAGTTCAGTCAAATTATGTCATAGGTTAGGCACCCAGCAAAGTCTCTTACTTCTCTGACTAAAGTGAATGCTCCTTATCTGTGTGTGTGTGTGTGTGTGTGTGTATGTGTGTGTGTGTGTGTGTGTGTGTGTGTGTTATGTAATGTTACCCAAGGCAGTTGCTTTATTCGGAGACTAGGGTGAATAGTACGTATTAGTTTATGTTTTTATGTACCAAAAAATCATTGAAAATGGATGTTTTGTTAGATATCGACATCATCACTGTCATCAATCAGCAGCAGCTTGTACATCAAATTCGTCATCGCTTTCAACAGCAAAGTACAGTGAGCACCTTAATTTAATGGAGATTCAATTTTCAAATCTAGCCAGTTCATTCATCCCCTTGTGCCTCATTTTTACGCACCCTGAGATAATTGAAAGCAATGTTTGAATTGACATCCAGACCCATTTCCGGTTGGAAGAGACAAGACCGCCGCTATCGTTCCTCCGTCCCCATTGATGAGATGAGATACTACAACCAGATTTAATCCATTCAGTTCCAAAAACATCAACCACAGCGAGCTAGAGAGTTCATCTGACTAACTCTGCACAACAGAACACTAGAGATCTTTCCCCAGCCACTGCTTTGGTGCGGACCCCGAGCTGACGTGCTCCTATCAGGTGCCCGTACCCACACACAAGGGGAAGCAACCTAGTTCAGGTTACCCGCCCGAGTAAACGTGGATCCATTTGCTGGTGTGTGACAGGCGACTTCACTCCTGGCTGGAGTGTTTTAGGGCGACCATCGTCCCCAGCTTCAACAACACGCGATTTGCAATTTCTCTTCCTTCAACATTCCTCATTTGCTTGTCGATTTACCTGCCAATTTCCCAAGCCTTATTCTGGGTAAGTGTTGAGAACTGTTACAAAGTTAAACACTGATTCACTGCTGACAGTGTCAGTGGTTCGGTAAAATCACATCAATATGCAAGAAGGTGGGAAAGTTTTTTTTTTCTTTATATTTCATTTCTATTTTCCCTCTTACCTAACTCCCCTTCGCCTGACCTGCGGGACCGTTGACGTTTATTGAGGCAGTAACGTACACCAGCGGTAGCGAAATATGAGAAAAATGTCGTTGAAAAACTCAAGTGGGAGCTCCCGAGTCCTTCTGGTGTAAATGTTACATGCCACACAAGTTCTAAATCTCCTCTTGTTTACAGGCTCTCGAAGACTTGGCATGTCGGAGACGTAAACTTTTTTTTATCTTTAATGGCCGTCATTAAGACATGGAAAATCAAGCCTGGTTGGAAAAGAGGCGGGTGTGCAGACAATGAAATGGTAGGCTTGACACCTCGACAGTAGGTTAGATCAAGTCAAGAGCTGTGACTTAGAGGGCCAGCCCCCCAACTTGGGACAGCGCGTCAGAGATCGAGGGTGATCTCTTGGGCAAATACTCCAAGCTGAAGACCCGGGACGAAGAGCTACAATACCCACAATGGAGGAACTAAGCACTGGCAAATAGAAACCATACGGAAACTTCAAGTATCGGATGGATTCAGTGACAGTGTTTGGCCAACTGCTACCGATGGCACTGTTTGGAGAAGGGAAGGGGGAGGGGGTGGGGGAGGGAGTCCTTTTTATTTTCATTACAATATTCTCTGTGGCGTTTACCGTTCACGAGCCGGTATGACACTGGTTACCGAGCTGGGGGGAAAAACATAGGGAGAAACTGCGGCCATGACACGAGGCGGACAGAGGGTCTTTTCAACTTCTTTATGAGGGTCTGTGTGTCTACGGCCTTCCCGGTGACTTAACACATTACCCTTTCAGCCTTTAGCCAAATATGCCATGGGCTAGTAGCGCACCTTGTTGACACCCATCCGAGAGGAATAATGTCATTAAAATTTTAATATTTACTTAACGAAGCCCCTGTTTATGGCAGCCATTTGAGCAAAACAGCTTTGGAAATCATGGTTAAGAAAATATTTATTTTTCTTGTGTCTTGCAGTTCTGTCTGACCCAAATTCATCTATCAGAGAATTGATGCTGGAAACCATATGAATGACCATAATTCAATAACACTCATATTATGGTACATAATAATGACAATAACAATCGTGCAATTGTTTTCTGCGTCTGAAGAAGGAGGCTAATCCGAAACTTTAAGTATTAAGTTTATTAAATTCTTAGTTTTCTTTATTTATGTACTTAAATCCAATGTGGATTAATGTTTTGTTTTATAAATATGGATGCAGTGTCATGAGTGAATTACACATCCTCCGTGTTTACTTGTAACGTCGAATTCATTCAGAAACAAAACAAAAAAGAAAAGGTGAGGGGGAGGGGGGAAGAGGGTTGCACAAAATACGATCGCGTGCAACCATTAAATTTTCGTCAATATAAAGAGGCCACATTTACCATAAAATATTTAAGACCTCGTGTTTTTGAGCTGTTACTAGTTCATGAATTCTGGTGGTGTCGTCAAAATCCTTCATAAAATGATAAAAAAAAATTTTCATCTGACCTAATTCGTAGAATATGACGTTATGCGACAAGCCAAATGTTATTTGTTAGGACCAATATCTATGATACCGTGTTTGTTTCTCTTATTTGTTTAGATGAATTCGAACTTTTATGTTTGTTCTCAGCGGAGTCTTTAGCAGTGCTTGATAGACAATTATAGTGAATGCATCTTTTACATCCCCGTCACAGAACTTGCATAAACTTCAAATGTTATTAATAACCCTACATTTCAGAGAACACCTTTTATCACACTGGATGCTGTAACTGCTAAAAAGAATGGAGCAAATTGGAACTTCCTGGTTGTAGCTGTGAAGACTCGAGAGAGCTATTGGCGCAAAGATCCAAGCTGCAACAAAACTTCCGTCAGTTCCCTCAGATGATCTCAGGGACCGTCGTTTATCAAGACACTCAACGCAAAAAGTTCTCACACCTCGAGATCGTCCAAGACTACTTTGATCCTCCGTAAAAAGTTGATGATTTTGTTAATTTTGCTGTTGGTGTCCACAACTACCTCTCTCCAACCAGACCTTGATGGGAACATCAGAGTGCAGCACAATCCTTCACTCAGCACCTTTTAGGGGCCGGAATTCTTTGGCCACAGGTGATGTGATTGGCTACTTTGCGCCAAAGGAGACTGATGAACAAGTTCCCTCACTTGCTTTGACAATTCCAGAACTGGTGCACACCTGCCCTTTTGTGAAGCATCATGGGGATGGACATCAGGCACGACAAGAGGGTCCCGCCACAGACCCCCGAGGTGGCCCCGGCCGCATTCACCGGGTTTTCCTAATTGTATCATCTCTTTCCCGGCCCATTGTGGCCCGAAATTGCCTGGGCGGGGGCCTATAAAGTACCAGTAACAAACCCGACGCCGCAAAAATAATAACCCACCGAGGCAGGGGTCGGGCTTCGCCTGCTGGAAAGTTTGGATGGAGCAAAAATGCTGGGCATCATAATCGCCAGGTTTTAACTTGCATGAATTAACATGAACGTAAAGAGCGATACACGCACACAAAGATGCGGCCATCCTTTTGGACTAACAAAACCAGTTGGTTGCTGGCCGCATGCTAAAGAGTTTGTTTTCCCAGAACGTCTCGGAACAATAGTTCGCCGACAGAGCACGTTTAATTGTCTCCTCCCCCTAATTTATCCCTCGGGGAAGACCCTCGTGGTGCTTTCGAGTGCCGATTTTTCTCCACATTTTACCAAGACACTTGTTTTTTTTCTTCGCCCCTCTCAGTGGATGTTGGCATGTTCAAGACTAGACTTGACTAGAATGTGTTTTGTGACTACCTCCCCCCTCTTCACCTCTTTGGCATCCTGCTCTTAACACTGTCTTCACTACTCTTAAACACACTCTCTTACTCGTAAATTGTTGTTAATAATAATTTTTAACAGTTTTGATGAACTTTTCAACAACTCAACTCTCATACCTGTCAAGATCTTTAGTCCTCGAAATTTGGAAGTCAACAATGTCGCGAAGTACCAGAGAATCTTAGTATGCTGGGAACTGTGTGTAGAGATCTATACGGCCACTGTGTCCTCCCATAGGTTATTGCGGGTCACAAAATCCGTAATCTTAAGCTGCTATCTGGCTTGAAGCCTGTCAATTAAATAAAACTATATAAAAAACAAAAAACTTATATATTCACGTTAGGAATTTTATTCCTCCATTTTGCTCGTGTTTTGTTTTGTTTTTTGTTTTGTTTTTGTTGTTGTTTTTGGGTTGTTGTTTTTTTTTTCAAAAGTGGGGTGGAGGAGGAGTGATGAGGTCTAGCTTACATTCAGCTGAAACTATTGAGCCATATCTGGAACCNCCCCCCCCTCCCCACCCCCCCAAAAAAATAGAAGGGAAAATCAATGTAGACGTGAAATGAAAGTATATCTGAATCTAGATCTGCTGCCATAGTTGAAGACACTTTCCCGTGCCATTTGATATCATAATATTCTCCTCGAAGAAGGACCTAGGACGGAAGTGTACTGTTTCCGCCAAGCAATCATTACCCAAGCCACGTGACAGTCAGTGGCACTGCACATGCGCTAATCCACACCAGCACGTGGACTGCCAGTTTCNTCCCCACCCCCAAAAAAAAATAGAAGGGAAAATCAATGTTGACGCAAAATGAAAGCATATCTGAATCTAGCTCTGCTGCCATAGTTGAAGATACTTTCAATGCCATTTGATTCCATAATATTCTCCTCGAAGAAGGACTTACGACGGAAGTGTACTGTTTCCGCCATGCAATCATTACGCAGGCCACGTGACAGCCAGTGGCACTGCGCATGCGCTAATCCACACCAGCACGTGGACTGCCAGTTTCCAAACTTACCACTTCTGGGATCAGTACGAGAGGTGACAAACCCACAAACAGAGGCAAACATGGAGGTCACCTCACATCTCCCCCCAGGCTAACAGAACTCCACAGTACATGTAAACTGACGAATAAAGCTTTCAAGATTCAGAACTACTTCTTTCAAACACTGCTTTGGCAAAGAAATTGTTCCTGGGGCGACAAATTTCGACATTCTTGTTGATAGTTTTTTGTTGAAGCTTTGTGATTGGCATGCACCTTGTAAACGATCGGATTAAGAGAAGAAAAGTACTGCGCGTACTTGTAAAGCAGCAAAACAGACAGGAAGCTTTTGAAATTCAGTAGGAACTCATGCTTTCGAATTTTTAAGGACCGGTGCATACTTTCAAGCATTTGACGTGTTTGAAGATTAGGGAAAATAACAGAATGCATATAGCAGCCTTGGTTTTCCATTTTGGACATTACCAGACGGCTAAACATTGACAATGTCTAGAATGGAAAGACAAGGTTAATATTAATTGCTCACAGTATTATTAGTAAAGCATTAATGAAGGCATCGGTACACAGTCTACGAAAACCGAGCTAGTATTACTTGGAGCAAATGGTCAGGACTTAGCATTATGTATGTATGTATGTATGTATGTATGTATGTATGTATGTATGTATGTATGTATGTGTATATATATATATATATGTGTGTGTGTGTGTGTGTGTGTGTGTGTGTGTGTGTGTGTGTGTGTGTGTGTAAATATGACTTTAATGTACTGCTCGTAAATATCATTACTCACACAATTCTAATGTTTGATAATGCTATATCGAGAGGGCAAATATTGAAAACAGGGCAAGAAAACAACCCTGCTTATCTTATCGAATATTATTATTTTGAGCCACAGTGACCTTGAAAAGTATTTTAGGGACTGTGCTGTTGCGCTGGTCACATTTTTACCCCGGTCTGAGTGGACCTCTGTGATAAAAGCAAACAGTAGATACTAAATTTGCCCTCCGTTTACCATCTCAGTAATCAATCATAGCACAGAGCCCATCAACAAACAGTATCTCGAGGTCAAACTGTTTCTTCCCCATTGTCTTTCCCATATTGTCCCATCCACGTTTCTCCTGGCCATCGCCCACTTGAGAGGACACTTGTTGTCCGGTGTCAGCCATCACCGGAAGTGACGCGCACGCGGTCGCGGATACAAACTGGCCACTTCAGGCCACTGGTCACTATCGGAATATTATGGGTCTTAGATTGTGTGACAGTCATGAAGGATATAGATGGAAGATAGCCTAGGGGGGAGTTCATGGACTAAACAATGCTGTCATCGTGGAGGGAGATTTTGTAATATTCCTTTAATGATGCAAAGGGGACGGGGGTGGGATGAATACAGCATCTGAGTCTTTACCAAAATTTGCGTGTATGTAATGTGACAAAACTTTTGTGCACAGATGATGACATAAGGGAAGAAACGATTACAGTATTTTGAAATAACAAGTGCTTTAATATCAGTATAGACCACTCTCATTTGTTATGCATGTACGATCTTTCGGGCATCACAAGCCACAATTCCAACAAACATTCCATTGTCAGAGGAATATGATTGGCTGATATATTCTGGTACACTGGCTTTTCTCCGCTGATGTAATTTTTACTCTCGAAAGCGAGATTCAACGGCGCATTCACACTGTTATTTGTATTCACATTTTGTGTAAATCGAAGTGAGTTTTCTTGGAATTGATTGTTTAAGAAGTGTCTATAACAAAGAGGAATACTTCTCTTCAGACTGGGCAGGTTCTGATGACAGTTTCGAAATTCAGTGGTAGGTCAGTTTTAGAACGTAAGAATTCCATGAAGAGTTAAGTCTCTTTAAGCTAATGATAAAAGCTGTTCACTACCCCGATTTTGTTTAAACGTTTTTCACGTGGAATAAGATGTTTTACATCGGCGCAGACGAAATATTTGAGAGCTTACGCATTAACAATGGGGTTGCTTACATTAGTGCGTTGATGTTGAATGCATCTTTAATAGCCTTCCATATGCAGAGTTTATGAGATTTCTACAATGGTAATAGGTCCCACCGTTAATGCGCAAGCTCTTAGTCATCTGGTCTGGTCAGACTACAACTACAAGCGATGCATCGTCGTGTAAAGATGAATCTGAAGAACGTATGGACGTGGGGATAGATAGGCAAACAAAGAAACCACGCAGGGTTTATAAACAAGATGCTGTGACTCTATAAAAGCGTGATGACGTCAGTAACCCCAACCTACACCTGTTAAAGTCTAGGTAGCTATAGCTGTATACCATGGCCCAGACAGTGACGTCAGAATGGAGTCTGGTCAGAGGGCAAATTATGTAGATCATGAGACTGAAGATAAAGTGTAGCCTTTATGTGGCAACAGAGCCACTCGATCTCTCCCTCCCACCCCCTCCCCACCTTTTGTTCTCTTGACAAGACAAAGAGTAGCTTGAGTAGTGTGCTGTGCACATATGGCACTGGTAACAAAGCTACTTATCTGACTTACTTGAGGAATAGATTACCTCCCAGTTCTCTTGTAAGTAGCGCCGCCTCTGACATGGCAAAAAGTAGTCTGTATATGGCAAAAGAGCCCTTCTACTTGGGGAATAGAGTTCATTTGTTCTCTTGTTGGTAGTGTCGTCTCGGACAAGACAAAGAGTAGTCTGTGTTTTTGTTATATATGGCAATAGAACCACTTATCGAACCTACTTCAAGAAAAGGTGACCTCCAGTCTTTTTGCAGGAGGTGCCGCCTCTGATAAAACAAAGAATAGCCTGAGCACTGTGTTATATAATGGTAACAGAACCACTCAACTCCTCTACTCGAGGAATAGGTAATTAGTTCTGTCAGACTGGCCAGTGGTCATTCAGCCACCTGTCAGTCAGATAGAAAGAATACACTTCATGTCAGCGTGACATTAATAAGTGCTCTTCATTGATACATAGTCAGTCACTACTGCAGCAGTTTTGACTGTCTTTCTTGATGTTTTTGCATGGACGTAGATGAGGGAAGGGATAGAAGGGAGGTTCTTATCTGACCTTCATGACTGATTCATTATTTCTGTGTGAGTGCCCCCCCTCCCTCCTCTCGATAATCCCTCCCCACTGGCTCACCTCACCCCTTCCCCTTCCCCTTCCCCGCATACGCACTCGTGCACACATGCACACACTCACAAATAACACATTNTATATATATATATATATATATATATATATATATATATATACAGAGACACACGCATACACACACTGTTAACACACTCACACGTACATAACATACAGGTAATTTCAGTTTCGCTTTAATTTTTATCTAAGCCTATATAGGTGATTCACATGATAGTCATAACTCATAAGTGCATGACAGCATGTAACCTGTATAACACTTCACAGTAATTTGTATATTCTTACATCCAGTACATTCAACAGGTACATATTTTGACATACAGAAATGTGTTTATAAAATCCGATTCGATTTTCAGAACTTAGGCAGAAAATGAGGCTACCTTAGATTTTAGGTTTTTTAAAGTAGCAAACCTTACGTACCCACAACAACCACACAGTTTACACTTGAGCGGCAATCTCCCCTTCTTCTTCTACTCACCCCCCTCCCCTCCATTCAGAGGTATTTGCATAACGTTATGCTAGGTACAGTTAGAATGTTCATACCCTCTGGAAAGAAAATTAGAAACATTTTCTGGAACGGAAATAGCCCAACTCTTTCTAAGGAGTTAAATTCGCCGTCAGAAACAATTTCTTAGGCTCAGTAGAGCTCCAACAGATGGCATGGACTGCTCTCTGTCACTAACTTCAAGAAATTACCACTTTACATCTACTAATACTATCAATGTACCATAAATTATCGCCCTCTTGTCTTGGTATCTTACAAAAATGAAATTTGCACAAAAACAAAAAAAAAAGGTATCAAATGCAATCATTTGTTGAAGATGCCATTTTTTTCCCAAAATGTTTACAACTTACTTTCTCGTACCATACATGAGCCCACCTAAATTTGTGTGCTACATGGTGCCAAGTGCAATTATTTGCATATGACCCAATTTTTTTATGTGGAAAACAACCATGTGTACGTCAACACAGACCAATAGAATATGCAAGTCTAATTTCTTGCTAGCACGTGCAGACATGATGTTACGTGTTAAAGAGCCAGGTGGATGGACAGAAACAATGCCCTTATGGCTTCTTGATGATCCCCCTTTAGTACCTGTAGAATGTACTTCACTGGCACTTGAACCAGACACCAGGCCTCAAGGGGCAGCTACTCGCTAAAGGGCCACTACTTTGGACAGGCAGGGCCACTTCAAGTTAATTGTTCTCAACTAAAAAATGGAAATAAGTTTTGTGTGACGTGCTCTATGAATTTAGACAGTGTCTGATGGCATCCTGACCGATATAATGAGAATAAGGTCTTCATCTTGTCATTTGATTGCGTCATCACTACTGCATTGTGCTGTCCGTTTCTTGTCATTGTAAAGGCCTATTTGGCACGTGGTCATTTTGTAATAAAGACTTCATATACGCATTCGTAAAGAATTCATATAGAGATTGATATATATTTTTATTGGGAGTTCAGTAGGTTTTAAGAAAACTCCTTTGTCACCAACTGGCATGAAAACTTTTGAAAGGGCCGGTGTGAAATGTGGCAGGAACAATGGCACTGTTGCAGCCGTTGTCAAGATCAGTATAAAAAGACAAGAATTTTACTAGTAATGTTAAAATGCACAGAATTACAACCGTATGCGCGAGAAGACTGTGCTTCATTAAACGTAACAGAGCTTTCTCCTTTTCTCCTCAGCTTGTGTTGTTTGATTCATTTACAGGATACTCTAGCATCACTTGCTCAACATGAAGGCTATACACGCGCATTAATTTTGAAATCATTTGAGTTGTACTAGGAAGGGCGATCAATTTATCACATCTCTTTTTTTTCTCCCTTTCAGGGGCCCAGTGACTTCAGTTTAGTTGTGGTCTGTTCTAATGCATTTGTCACTTCCCTGGCCAGTTTAGGTTTTAATTATAACAGCACTATTACAGGTCAGAGGTTTGAAAAGATAGGGTCTACCAATGAGCTAACCTCCTGTTCTCTTGAAATAGCGTGAGGCCTCAACTGACTTTTCAGAGGGATAGGTCAAACGAAGTCACACGGATTATTAAAAGTTGTTTTTTTTTTTAGATCAGATACTTATCCCCATTACTAGTGAGTTGGAATAGTCAACGAAAATTAGAGTCGGAGTGACGGCAGTCCACAGTGCACAGTAATATAATATAGTAAAAAGATCTGGGTGTGCGTAACCAACAGATGTTTCAAGATTATAGCCTACGAAACGTTTCAATAAAGTTCTTGAACAGCACATGGATTAGTATTATCAAGTTTATTATGAACGGAGTTAAAATCAGTTACTGATTACATGTACAGTGTTGTTCACTGGGGTCTTTGCTGGGAACGTGTAGAAGCAGGGAGCAAAGAGGAAGAACTAGAAAGAAGTCATGAATATGAAGGCACAGAGGAAATGCTGAGTACTGAGCATAGTAGGTGCAAAAGCGATAATTTTATAGTTAAAGAGAATGTGCGATGATGTTAGAGCAATGTGATTTGCAGAGGCAAGGCTGTCGCACTGAGACTATGCCAGCAAACAAGCTACAAATTTTAATATAATATCATGAATTTTAGTGATCAGAGTTTGAAAGACCAATAACATCCCTGTATCCTATATAATCTACATACGGTCATTTTCTTAAGTTTAAACCAAATGTAAGAACTGGTATCATTTCGTTGAGACGTTTTAGCCAGTTCTGATAATTTTATACCCTGGGAATTTATGCATGACGTCTTATAAGAGCCAGATTCGTGTATCATGATTTTGGCGGAAAATTTATTTTTGACACCAATCGAAAGCTTATGTCAAGCTGCATATGCCCGTCTCTGTACCGTACAGTCTAGCGCCTAAATTTAGCTACAATAAAACCAAAGCAAATTTCGCGTATGTCAACATTTTGGTCTTAACTTCACGTATGACGAAAGCACTTTAAACAGTTTTTTGTTCCTCCTGTAAAAATTACCAAAATCATGATACGCGAAACTGGCTCTTATACGACTCAAAAACATAGTATCTTAAAATATTCTATGAGGAATGTGATATTTTCTTGCTAGTATAATTGCTGTATGCAAAAGCATTTTTCTCTGAACTTTATTGTTATATAACACGGCGTATGTGTCAGCACGGACTGTGTTTAAATAGATACATGTGTTTCCTGAATACGGCTTTATTCTCTTCATACTTAGGTGATAAGCCGAAGACGTGGGGCAAAATGGATCTAGAGAGGGGTAGCTGTGGGGAAAAAGATACCTAGTGGTAGTTGGGGGCTGGGTGAGGGAGGGAGGGGATAGAGAATCAGGAAGAACGATGGTAACTTGAAGATGGGCGCTTCTGTAATGACAATGCATGTAGGTGAGACAAGTAGTTGAGGCTTAACGGGGAGCATTCAGGGGCGCATATGTTTAGGGATGGAGGGGCGCAGGCTGCCTTATCCACGCTGCTGTGCAGAGTGAGAAAGGAAACGGATGCTTGATGATGATCAGGGTATAGACAGATCAAGCAGAGAGAGGAAATGAGTACCCGAAATTGTTGTAAACCCCTTAAGATAACAAAGAAACGAATTAGTCTCTTTGTTTCGCTTGTAAAGAAACATCGTCGATATCGAACAATCTAGGCGTGATCTACTGGGTGAAGTGTTGCAAATCACATCACACAACATCAGGGGCGTATCTGTGGAATACTTTGTGGCCAGGAGAGGTGCAGTATAGCTGTTTTGGCCGCAGTCATGACCACACACACACACACACACACACACACACACACACACACACACACACACATACACTCTCACTCACACACTCACTCACTCACTCACACACACATACTTGTAGATGAACTACTGTTCTGCCATCTTGTCAAGGAGGAAGTTCAATCCAGTTTCGTGGATTTTTTGGGGGGTGATATCACCGAAGTTTCGCGATATCCTCTCGTCCAAGATCAAGATCATTTCGGATCAATTAAAAGATTCACATCCTTTAACGCTACGTTAACTTTTTTTATCTCCACACAGGAGCGTAGTGAACCAGCATTAGCTCCCGAGCAAATAGATGGGCTGAACACAGCTGTGCCAGTATGGGTGTAATACTAGGTTGAACCGGAGCACTAAATAATAGGTAATGGGAGTTAAATAGGATAAAGGGGGAAGTGCTCAAGAAGACAAATGCAGAGAGAAAATGAAAGAAAGAAAGAAAGTCATGTGGTGTGAATCGAACTCACCACATGACTTTCTTTCCTTCTTTCATTCATTTTCTCTATGCATTTGTCTTCTTGAGCACTTCCCCCTTTATCCTATTTGACTCCTGTACCAGTATGGTTCTTCGACATTCCATCTCTGCACACTCTTAACGTCGATGTCCTTGGCTTCCTTCACCATAACCCATTGACAACAGTTGATGTGGTTGAGAGGGTGGGGGGACCAACCCATAGCGGCTAGTGGAGCTACAGGTTACAGACCTGTAATAGGATTGGACCCTTTTTTCCTCTATGGGCTATATTAACATTTTGAGCTGCCCTCTGAACCCAACGTTTTAGCTTTCACCCAGACCCATACCAGATTGAAGCTCATTATGTGGCCCAAATTTTAAGACTTACCCAACCCTAGCAAGCCGAAGTACAATTACAGGCCTGTAACCTACAAACCCAGGATTACGATTTAAAAGAAAAAATCTATAGATCCACTGACATTAAGGGTGACCAGATTTTCAAAGCAATATAAACAGGCAGAAAATGGAGGAAATTAAGAATGAAATCAGGAAAAAAAAAAAGAGAAAGAAATTGATGGAGAAAGAGATTAAATGGTTGAGGGTAGATGTGGAAGGGAAGGGGGTTTGAGCAAGCTCGTGGCTTCAGGCTAACCCCCAGGCCCACAAATTTCTTAAAATGTCCCTGGGGAGGGCGAAGTAAGAGATAACGATTTCGATTATTCTTGTTGATAACAATAGCAACTCAGGTGCTATTGACCATTTCTTGTCAGTCTCTGGGACAGATAGTGAAAAAATATCTCTGGATTCAGGTTTTCTTATTTACGCTGGGGATGGGTGAGTTGGGGTGGGTGAGTGGGGGGTGGGGAGAGGAGGGAGATACTGATCTGAGGAACGAGGAAGATTATGAGAAATGGAAAGAATTGAGGAGGAGAAGAAAGGAGGAGAGGAAGAAGAAACGTCACCAACGACTATAGTGATAACAATATCAAAGAGTATGATAGAGTGAGGCTGGGAAAGGGTTATGGAGAGATGGAGACGAGAGCAGGAAGAAGAGAGTGATGGAGTGAAGGAGGATGCAAATGAGATTGAAAAGGGACGAAGGTGTTAAAAAGAAATAGAGTAAGAGGGTAAGAGAGAGCGAAGGAGTGAAGGAGAGAAAAATGTACGACATGGAAAAGGGAATAAGCGAGGAAGAAACGAAGGAAATATCTTTTGGGAGTGCGTGAAAGAGGAAGGAAGGAATGAGTGAAGGAGAGAAGGATGGTGGAAGTGAACTGGAAACGGAAAGGAAGAGGTAAGAAGAAATAGAGTATGAAAGAGAGAATGAAAGTGAGTCGAAGTAAGAGGATGAAATAAGTGAATAAGTGAAGGAAAGAAGGAAGATGCAAGTGAAGTGAAAAAGGGAAGGGATTAGAAAAGATGAAAAAGAGAGAAAGGATGCAAGTGTGTCGTGGACTGAGGGACGGAGTAAGGGAACGAGAGAGTCATGGAGGGATGAAGGTGAGAGGAGAAGACTGTGGAGAAACGAGGAAGAGAGAAAGAGAGACCGACAGAGAAAGAAGAGAGAGAGAGAATGGCATCGGAGGACAAAAGGGATTAATGGATCTATAAATTCATTTCAGAATATTCTTGTCTTTCAATTTATCCTCAGTCGTGACAATGTATTGAATTCCAAGGCGAAGTCAAATCAAGGTTATCGCTCCTGCCCTATGGCCCCGGGGGGAAGGAAGTGCCATGCGAGGGCCAGGAAAGTTCGATACGCCACCGATCGGTAGAGATGTACACGCAGCACCGTCAACAGCCAGCCCGGTCCACGCCTGGTATGATGATTATTCGCAATTATGGCAGAGCTGTCAAAATAATAACAGTAATGAAATAATAATTATTATAATAATAAAAGTACCGGTTTCCTATCTTCCCTATGCCGTATAAAGCATGACTCCCGCTTATTATTCATCTTCGAGATCTATAAATAGTTAGCGGAGGTAAGAGCAGAATATTTCATAAACAGTGATTGGTTGTTTTTGTGTTTCCGCCATGACGTCATCATCATGAGACTCTCCCGCATCGCACAGACAAAGCTAAGATGTCCACCATTTTGTCAGGGGAGTGAAGAGAGGAAGAAAACAATGAGCGCTGACGTCATTTCTTTCGCCATATTGTCAGATTGGTAAGTAGGAAGAAAGGCAAAATAATGACGTCAGTTTGCGCGCCATTGTTTCAGGGGAGTTAGTGATCTAACAATTTTCTTTATGAGTTGGCGTCACCCAAGCTCAATCTTTATTTTCCATGTTCAAGTTGGTTAGTCCGACTAACTAAGAGGAAAAGATTCGGTAATACGCCTGTAGGGATGGTCCCGAACAGCAAGGACCTGCACTTGAAAGCTGTCGGGGTCTAGATTTTTCATCTCAGACAAAACCAGCAGGTCCACAGAATGCTTCAGACCTCTATTTCCCGAATGTCGTGAACTGTCATCATTGGCTGCAAACCCATACTCTCAAAAAAACAGAGACTAACGTGTTGCCTGCACGCAAAATTGGCGTTTTCTGCCGAAGAAAGAACGATGTGTTTCAACTGAAGACATAGGGGATATGAGTAAGTGACGTTACTCATAAGAATTAATGCTCCTGTCGATTTATTTTTTTTTTCTTTCTGTGAGCTGACCTCTTTTCTATCATGAAATTAAAAATCTAGTGCGTTGACAGAGGTGTGGGCAACGTGGTTTAACTATCAACAGAAAGGTTGAGTAAATTTCAAGCCGAGCCTGCACTCGATACGGCCCTGAGCGCGACAAGAGAGATCGATTCCATACAAAAACAAAGATGGCAGTTGGTCCCGCCCAAGCCACAAACAAAGTGATACTTGTACCTAAGAGTTAGCTCCCCTCCCAACCCACTTCCTGTTCCGCGAAGCCGTCAAAGCCTCGCCATTGCTCTTTCAGGGTATCGAGCTAATCCACGGGCGTCGATTTCATGGGCGAAAGAAAAACTCGCTGTGAGTGTATTTCAGTGTCGCTTGCGGGAGTTTAGAAATAGAGGGAAATAAAAATGAACAAGTGGTTTTTACTGGCACTCGAGCTGGGAGAGAAGCGTTTAATATGGACGCGGAATCAACTGCGTGAAGTTTATAGCGGAAAAAAGGTCAAAGACCTTTTTTATTTTTCTTTCTTTCTTTCTCTTTATCTCTCTGTCTCTCTCTCTCTCTCTCTCTCTTTCTTTCTCTCTCTCTTTCTCTCTCTCTCTCTATAATATATATAT
>JAWQUT010000134.1:983021-998468 GCA_033807755.1 Ellobium chinense | reverse complement strand
ATAAGACACTTTCAAGGGCCTCTGCAGATGTTTAGGGGCGGGATCATTCGCCGGAAGCTTGTCAAGTTGTCGTAAACAAAGTCGAGAAGTTGACACACCCTCAACATTGCGCACGCTGATTGGTTGAAAGAAATAATGTGCCGTTTCAAACTGCAATCTTCTGTTGCCTATTTAGAAATGAGTATTGCATGATATGGGTTGGTTTTTTTTGGTCATTTTATGGTAATTACTGGGCATACACGAGCACGTGAGACGTTACTGAAACTGAAGTCTTTTCGATCGTAACATGACAAACGTAACCCACTTTTACAATATATATATACAAGACTAACACCCCATTTTACAAATGGGCGGGCAGGGAACGCACCAGCGGCGAAAGAATACTTAGCGCACCGAAAGGCATCATAGACGAATGCATTAGACTCCGTGAAAAAGTTGGACGATTGGCGAATCGGGAGGATTGAAAAGATCTATCGGAGATTGTATTTCGTTGCTATACACATTCTTTCTTTTAAAAAAGGGTACAAAAAATAAAGAGGACTGATGTGTATAGTTACTCTTTGTGTATTTTTCTACGAATTTAGGTGAAAACCGCATGTTTTTACGTTACGTAGTTCTCAAGAAATCTGTGACATCAATTTGGCTGAAGCGTTTTATTAATATAGATATAAACTCCCTTGTACCTCATACTAACAATCACGTATTTACATTTACCTTTGAAGAGCCCTGTTTGTACATCTTTATTGCCTTTCAAAGAAGACACAGAAACTTCTCAACATAACTGCAGTGTTTACTTATGGCTCATGCCGTCACCGATATGAACGAAACTGCCATCCCTTTCAATCATACACTTGACAAATTATAAGCAAATCAAGATCAACCTTATAAGCAACTCTGTTCTTCACAGATTAGTGTAATTTGATACTAGGTCTACTATCTTATCTTGAAGAGAAGACCATCCTGACCTACTAACTCTATATATATATATATACAAGTCTAGCAGTATGTCTAGAATGTTGAGGTGCTGTGGTCAAGTGGTGCTTAACTCTGATGTCCGTGATAAGGAAAGAAGAGTGCCACTGCTGGTAGGTGGTTCCATGATCGGAGTGTAGACTTTCTAATCGATCAAGTGTTTGGTTATTGAAATCTCCACTGTGTCCAAGTGTAGTTATCGAACTATATGTACAGTATGTGGTGTTTAGACAATGTTTTCACTGATCTCCTCAGCAGGCTACTGTGATAGTCTTTCCAGTGTTTGTTTAATGGACTTGACTTTATCACCAGAACATGGAATCGTGGAAAGATTGCGATTAAGCAGAGGGTGCTGTTAAACGAAATTGCTCATTCGCTTACGTCTTGCTCATTGCAGTCTGCTCAATCGTAACTTCTGTTTAATTTATCAGACATTAGAAATTATTATTTCCTACATAAAATTATTGGATAATCGCAATTGCTTGTGGTGAAAACTTTCCACTCTGCAATTAAGTTAATTAATCTGTTTGCATTAATCTAATTGCATTAGCCTTAATTGCAATATTTTGTTTAATCATAAAATGGATTAGCATTAATCGAAATTTCTTCAAGCATCAAAATACGCTCTACTTAATAAATAAAAGTCACTGGATAATCGCAACCCATTTAAATGGCAAATATACCTTGCAAAGGAGTTGCCATTAATCGGAGACAGCTGGGTTTCTTCAGTATGATACAACAGTCTTGTAACCCACAACTGATTCAAATGCGGGTTATATGACTGCTGCATCACACCTTCTATTGCTCTATGAAATATGCCGCTGTGAAGCACAGGTTGCAAAAAAAAAAAGAGGCTTGTGATTAAGCGGACCTGCCTTTAATACATATATCACTACCATTATGAATATAAAGATACAAGATACAAGAGACTTTATTTTGCTGAAGTTATAAATCTATGAGCAACCAAAATTATTTCCTTTGCAATTAAAAATTAACATAGGACACCAACAATATCAATATAGACTGTCATACTACCACTATCACTTTTCACCCTACCCTCGCTAGAAGAGACTCTCCAAATCCTCACTCAGGTAAAGTTATGGCCATCCTGTTGCTGGAAAGAGATCATCTAGGGTCCTCTGACCACAAGTGTTTTAAAGCACAAGTGTTTTATAAGAAAAAGTTCACTTATACCGCCACTTATTTGGCCTGTTCTCCCTCGCTTGAAGCCCTCTTCCATGACTTTTTATCGTTATAATCAAGAGTCCGTGAAGGGCGTGTCGGGACTAGAGCCCTTAGTGCTCTGAATTCTACCTAATGCAAACAGCACCACACAGCTTTCCTCGTATTGTCTTCGCTTCCAGAATTTCCAGAACCTAACAAAGCTATCAAATCTCAGCAAATGATGAAGGGCAGCTATGGCGTGTCTGAAGTTTTCAGTACTGGCACTGGACCAATCTTGATTATCATAGGTATTATCGGAAGTAAAGAGAGTATGAGTAGTTTGTATTAAGTTATACATAGAGGAAATTTCGGCTTTGAGCCAGTTGTGCAGCTGAACTGAATATTGAAAATAATCATTTGATTACTGCTAGGGAAAGAGGGGCGGCTGCTACTACATGTGGGCTTTTGTTGCTCATGAAAACTAGGTCATTCCACGATTCTATTTGGTGTTAAAGAGTAAAAATATAGGAAAGATAATCAGGTCAGGATTACTAAATTTAGCCAGTCCACCAAAAGATATAGATATGATATGCTGTCACATCTAAGTTAAGATTGTAATAATTCTGCGGTATCAAGTTCTCTTTCCTTGTAGCAGCAGTTCTCCGAAAATATCAAGCAGTGAATATTCGCGATGAAAATATTTTTGTTGTTCAGAAACACCTAACGTAGAAAATTAAAATGAATGAACTCTAGTGTCAAATACATCTCTGAAAGGGACAAGGGTAGATATTTGCTTCACAATCTAAAAAAGATCCACATTATTATTTCAAAAATGTTAAACCACGTACATTTTTCCTTCGCCCAATCATTTCTGAGAAAACGCCCCTGGAATGTCGTAATTTTCAGGTGCGCACGCCGCCATTACCGGTACTGTATGACGTCATTAAGGTAGAAAAGCCAGCAGACGATTGGTGCGAACGTATGCGCAAACCGTCTGGACCAATCGTCAGCTAGCCTGAAACCCTCAGGCGAAATGAAAAATATCCGTCGTTTAAATTTTATGCAAAAATAATGCAAAATTATTAGACTGTGTAGCAAATAACTATCCATGACCCTTTAGGGAATCATGGACTTGTTGAATGTACAGTCTTTGATGTGGATGCAGACATACATCATAATTATTTTAAATGTTTGATGAAAGAGACTACATGATTTCAAACATAAAAGTAACACTGTACGATCTTTGCATTCAAATCAAATTATAATAATATCAGTCATAAAATTTTAATTCAATAAATCTCAATCTTGAGCCATTCCATGGAAGTTGTCTTACTAGTTACATGGACCATAGAATTAAGCAAGTCTTATATTTGTGGAGTGTTGACTAGCTTTCATGTACTTTTTCATTTAATAACAGCAAATCCAGGTATGAAATTACCAGTGGTACCTGGCATTTTACTGTGCAATTTTAAATAGTCTCTATAAATCAGAAAATTGGCTATGGGGAAGGGAGAAATGGATTGGATTCGAATTTCAAAGCTTAGATAGGTGCAAGTGCAATTGTAGACTCAGAATAGTTGAGGTTTATCCAATCAAGTATGTGTGGTTATTGGTAGGTGGGTAAGGTTACCCTGTTTACTGTGTGAAAAGACCTAAAATATTAGGTAGTCTGCGTCACTGCCTAAGTCCTCAAAATCTGATTGGTTTAGGAGCATTTGTCCATGTGTCAAATTGTGTGGAAAGTATTTTCCCATGGGACCGTAAATAAGTTAATGAGAGGTGTAAAACCTTATACAACCATCAGTGAAAAACACATTGGCATCTTCATACTTTCAAGTGAAACTGCATTGACATTTGATATCATTTCAATGTGGCTGGTTGATAGAGCGATTGACATTACAATTTCCATGGAATGGTCCACCTCAGCTCTGTCTGTCTGTCTGTCTGTGTGTCTGTCTGTATGTATGTATGTATGTATGTATGTATGTATGTATGTATATCTTTCTGTCCGTCTGTCCTCTCTCTTTCTCTCTCTCTCCCTCTCTCTCTCTCTCTCTCTATCTATCTATCTATCTATCTATCTATCTCTCTCATCTCCTCCTCTCCCCGTCTCTCTTCCACCCTATTTACCTCCATTTTTTTTCCCCTGGCCTAGTTCCCAGTTCCCCCTTTTTTCCCACCCCATCACTCCATTGGGTGGACACTCAAGTGTAGGCCCAGAGGCCTAAAGAAACAGTAGCGTTGTGGCTTGTCGACTGATGCCTCCATCTCGCACAGATCATTAGCAGAGACAGCTGTCTTCATTGGAGACAAGTGTCTTCTCCTGGGGTCTCAGTCGCCCCGGGTGACGCTGGCAAATGACTTGCTGCCTTCCCTCTCCCTCGGCGTCACTCTTTTAAACATCATTAGTCGGTCGTCTGATGGGAAATGGGGAGAGAGACAGAGAGGAGATTGGACTCGTTGACAAATCAGACAGACAGACAGACAGACAGACAGACAGACAGACAGACAGACAGACAGACAGACGGACAGACAGACAGACCCATTGATGTCCATTCTACAGCACCCTCAGACATTTGTTTTGAGATGAATATTTTACACCTTCTGCATAGAGTATCAACTGACAACTTTTTTTCAGACTTTCCACCAATGCCCAATGGTGGAAAAACTTTAAATGACTTCAGGCTGTGATATCGTAGACAAGTTTGTTAAGAGAGCTGATTGTATATATAAGAATTTGCTAAAATTATGTTTCATCAAAAGATGTCCTATCTACTTTAAATATTAAAAAAAAAAAAATCGTGTTTTGAATGTGCTTTATAATTTGGGCTCGCGATCGATATCGACCGCATCCCCCTAAATAAAGGGATAGTTTCCAATAAAACTGAATTATATCAAATGATCAAGGTAAGGAACATATCATTTTGCCTCACTCCTAAACCATTTTTGCGTCTGTTAGTGAATACTTCTCCAGTTCCATTACTGTTTCTGTTTACAGGCTATTTCTGACAGTTACGCGCGTAAATGATAACCATCCTCAAAACCCCATACCTATTTTCACAGACTTTTGATTTGTATAGAATGAAGTAGCCTAGACAGTAACCTTTATGATTGACTGTCTTTGCTATTTTACTCTTAAAATACCAGTGAAACCACAATAATACGACCACTCTGCGGATCGATCATAGCAGCAGCCTTATCTATGATCGCATTAACCATATATTCCTGAACAAAACATGACCATGACAAGGCTGGAGCTACTGGTCGAGGTAACCAGGCGGCCAGCATAACCAGAGCATGTGATACTGGAAGCTTTTCTCTCCCTTTTTTTTTTTTTAGGTGTCATTACAACACAGACGCCACAAAAATATATTTCATCCCCATCCACACTCACCCTTTAGATTTCCCGATGGCTTTTGTGCCTTCCTGAAAGATTCTTCAAGATTTTGATCACCCTCAGAGTTGACTAGACCAAGCAAGGGCTCTCTCAAAGAGTGGACAGGCCATACAAGAAGACTTGGGTGAAAGGTTTGCGAACTCACCCCCGGAATCTTCATGTGCGCCGTGTTGACTGGCTAGAGAACTCACTCCCTGACTCTCGATGTGCGCCGTGTTGACTCACTTCCGAAACGGGTGAAGAGGCCCTGCCCGCACAATCTGGGCACCCAATCAAATACGATTGCCCCCACCCAAATAACGGACTGAGAGCTCAAGTGGGTGCCAACCCTCCAAGCGCAGCGATTTCATTAGATCCTTTCAGTGCGCGACTGTCGCCCTTCTCTGTTCAATTCACATCTATCAAGTCTTGAGATCAGAGTTTAGCCAAGGGTAATCATAAGACAGTGAGGAAGCTAGGGCATCAGAGTTTCAATCATATTTCACAAGATTTTGGGGGTAAAAAAGAAATATTCGAGTAGTTTTTCAAATCTCTTCGGCGTCTTTTATTTCATTCTTGAAGATCAGATCAAACACAATTTTAGAGGGAGATATCAAAAACACGGCCCCGTAATCCGCTGCGAAACCTGGCGGCCATTTTGATGACGTATAACCGCGGTTTTTATTATCTTTGGTAGAAGAGAAAGGTAAGAACACCAGGAGTTTCACGGAAATCATAATATGTTGTTAAACTGACCTACGTCATATCCGGTGTTAATTAAAGATCACGGCAGCATTTGATTAAACTCAGTGATTTCCCGTGTCCATATTTTGCTCTAACATTTAAGTTTTGCTCCCTTTTTCTCGTTTCTTTTCGTGTTCTATTTCTTCCTCTCTCTCTCTCTCTCTCTCTCTCTCTCTCTCTCTCTCTCTCTCTCTCTCTCTTTCGATCTATCTATCTATCTATCTGTCTATCTATCTATGTCTTTCNCCCCGAACCCCATCCCACCCCACCCAGAAGAACAACGTATCTGTGGACCCAGGGCTTTTGCCTCCTTTAGATCTGTCTGACCCTTCCTCCCATCCTTCCTTCCCATTCCGCTTTCACCTTCCTTCCCCAACAACTAACTCCCAACCGACTATCTTCCAAACCTCAGACATTACTGTTTAGCCACCTAAACATACAGTAGGTCTCTCACTGAGATAAAACACCAGGCCTGACTGACCTTATTTTCGCAATCGCTTTCTCCTATTTTTTTTTTTTTAATTTTTATCTTTGTGTAAATTCCAGCGATTTTAAAGCTCCGCTATTAACATGCCTCTGCACATTCGTCCCTTTATTCCTCTCCCTTCCTTCCCTCTCAGCCAATCAGATATCTCCACGTTTAACAACAATATGACGTAGATCATTAACGAGGACAATGGGAAGATGTGCGTCTTGTGTGGCTGTATTCTCCACCTCGTCAAACAAAATAGATAGGAATTACACTCACGTCTGCCAAAAAACAACACAAGAAAGATACGAAACAAAAATACAGACACATTCATTAAATTTTCCAAACAAATTTTTATGTTGCTCGTCTGCTGCTGTCCCAGAAACACACAGCACCGGAAGCGGCCACCTTTTCTCCATTTGATTGCATCTCTTATGTGAGCTGGAAGGCCCAAACCTTTGAAGAGTCTTGAGAAATGCCAAGATTCTGTCCAAAAGACGTCACCAACAACTCGTCAATGTCTGCCAAGACGGGCAGTAGGGTGTTTTAGAGTTTCCAGACAATTTCCTTGAAATTCTGTGATGAAACTTCTAAGCTATCTCATCTTGCGGCCCAAGTAAAGCCCTCGATGGGACGCGAGCCACTCGCCAGGAAAGGAAATTTACATGCTGAAGTGTTGTGCAGCCTCGTTCAGAAAGGAAATTTACTCTTTCGAGGGCTGGACGGCCTCTTTTATCACTCCGAGCCCGTGTTAATTAGTTTGGGGTGGAGGAGAAAGGGTTATACAGCAGCTCTGGGTGGATGTGTGTGTGTATGTGTGGGGCGTGTGTGTGTGTGTGTGTGTGTGTGTGTGTGTGTGTGTGTGTGTGTGTGTGTGTTGTCGTTTTAGATGTCTGTGTGAGTGTGTGAGTAGAGGTGTGGGTGTGTGTGTGTGTGTGTGTGTGAGTACGCCCTGGATAGTGTTGCAGTATTGTGGTTTCTGGCATGAGTAATAATGTTGATCAGGTGTTTGCAAGATGGTACTTCGGCACTGAAGAACTAGTATATTAATAGCAAGCTATAGTCGAGTTCGTTTAATTGCAACTTCACACGAGAAAGCAAAAATGTGCCAATAAGTGAAGGGTGCAATTACATGACAGTTTTTTGTCGACTTTCGCTGACGTATGGTGAGTTTTAAAGTATTCTCCCCAAACAAGGGCCACTCGTGTGTCTTCATTATACTTACCTGAGCAGGCAAAGTCACTCAATAGCTCTTTCAGATTTGTTAGAGCATTCTTGCCACTCCCATTTTACAGGCACTACTCCTCGTGAATCGGACAGGATCTGTTACTGCTTATAGCCAGGTACTACTTTCTCAGACGAATGGACTGAGGGGAATATGAGTGAAATGCATTTGCAAAGCAGTTACTATACGGCCATGGAGAGAATCAAACCCACGACCCTTTAGTCATAAGTAAATCGTAGACACTCGCTGCTCTAGCTATTAAAGGAGTTTTATTGCATCTCTATTTCTAAAGGAGTTGCAATTAAGTGAAATGTACAATTAGGCGGGGTCGATTACAAATTCTAATATTTAACCATATGCCTTCTAGGAACACTATGGATGAATCTGATGATTAGTTTGGTGTCGGCGTCTTCAAAAAAAAAAGGAGAAAGAAAGATGTGCTATGTGAGAATGTGGTTATTAATTATGCATGGGTGTTTAGATGGTGCCATCAAAGGCCATATCCGCCTCTGGCCGCCGCAATTTGGCCCCATATTGGCACATTTTTAATGGAGGAAACTAGACTCGTAGGCTTGATAATGTATTCCCCTCTTAAATGGTGAAACTTGGTTACCAGAAGAACTAGTCAAGTGGATTGGTACCACAGACTTTGAATGCTTGGATGAAAGATGAAGTAACGTGTGTTTTACATATGAATATGAATTAAGTACACAGGGTATGCGTCAGTGAAGCTCACTGAGTGTTTATAATAAAGAGTGTGGTGGCATAATATATCAAAGTTGGTCACTAAGAACAATACACTAGTGACCAAAGAAGTCAAAAGAGGGTACATCGAAATGTTTAAAGGGATCCGGATGCTTTCAACACTAAATTTCCCCATATATAAAACAGTGGTGATAAAATCCGTGCCCGGCAGAGGGCTGTGTCCTTCTCTGTCTAAATGTAGGCATAATAATGGTGGGTCTATCTGACAGCATAAAGCACTTATTCTTATGGAAGTTATCGCTATAGTTTTTCATAAAGTCTTCCTAAAATACACTAGTCCGCACTGCTTGGGCTCATAGCTTTAACCTCTATTACTGAAAGAAAACTTTTAAAAAACCTCGAATTTTGGAACATCATAACCTTGTCAATAATATTAATGTCCTTGCATGTCTCTTCTTTTTAATTTTGTCTTTTATTTTAATTGTCAGTCTTGAGAAAGTGTTTAGTCACTCAATGCTGACCATTTTTTAAAAATAATTTCATTACATATTTCTCAAATGTTTTCTGTGAAATCTGGGCAGACCTATTATTTAATTCCAATAACCTGGTTAATAACATTAACATGTTCTGCTTTTGCTGAAGCTGAAGCTGCATCGGGTAGTCCGAAAAATAAATTTACTTTATTCAAAATTTGATAACTTCACTAAATCAAATCTTATGCGGGTGAAATTTGGCACAAATTAGCTAGCGAATTTGTTCTTTTAACTTTACAAATTTTGAATATCTAGTAATAATAGTTGTGTCACAAATTAACAATTAAGAACTCACGTCTAGAAGCAATATATCAGTCGTGTGTTTGTCAAATTTGCCTAGGCGTGTCATTTTTTCACATTTTTTTTTCATTGTGACAAAATTATGTCTCCAAAGTAATTGAAACTTGCAACAGTTATAGATTAATGTGGTATATTTCAGTTTCTTTCAAACTCTTTAAGTTTATTTTGAGCGCTACCCGATATATTTCTCCAAATTCCTAGGCGAGGCACCCCTTGACAAAGCTATGTTGATTGTGTGGGTATTGCGATCATTGGTTTTGCAATCTGCAGCCTATTTTAAAAATTATATCTGAGTCGTTTCTGAGGCACATTGCGATGATGGTTGTTGTTGTAGTGGTGGTGGTGGTGGTTGTTGTTGTTGTTGTTGTTGTTGTTCTTGTTCTTGTTCTTGTTCTTGTTGTTTTGTCACTAATGCTTCTTCCAGTCCGCTGATGTTGTTTTCGTTGTCCTCGTACTTGATTTACCCTGTGATACTGCTCTTGAAGATGATGATGATGATGATGATGATGATGATGATGATGATGATGATGATAATGATGATGGCAAAGCTGATTATGGTGGTGCTGATGATGGTACTGCTGATAATGTTGATGTTCCATAGTCTTTCCAATACTGCCAGAAGAATACAGAAGATAAGGTTTAAGAACCTGTCAACCTAATTTAGATAGAACTTCTGTCGAGGTTTGATTAAAAAATATTCTCTGCATATCCGCCTTACTTCCACAGGCTTGACTTCTAACAGTATAGCGATGAATATTGAAGATTCAGAAAATTTATAGTAAAAAAAAAGAAAAAAAATGTCAGGTCCCACCGAGATTTGAACTCGGATCGCTGGATTCAGAGTCCAGAGTGCTAACCATTACACCATGGAACCGGTATACCTGGGTGCTCACCTGTACAGTCAGGTTATTACAAGATGTGATATTTGGCACAAACTCTTCGGCCTCTGCCGTGAGCGCTATTCGCAACGCACAGGGCAATCTGCAGAACACTATTATACTGTTGTTATTCATGTTTATTTAACTATAACAATAATAACATTAAAATTAGTGGAGTGGGCAATAATTATAGCTGTTCACTACATGCCCGCTCACGCGACTATACATTATTATTACACATACAGCCAGATCACCTAGTAACTTTCTCAGCTCCCTGTGGTTGAATGGGTTGAAACAGAAAGACGTCATTTTGAGTATGACGGACAGTCTTTCATCCATTTAATTCACTTATTCCAAAAACACCAGTAGCCGCATTCATAAACCTTGCTTTAAAAAAATGTGTTCGGTAACTAGAGTGAATACTAAGCATACTGATGTTTTTGGGAGTTTCCCTTGGTTACCGCAGTGCGTTAACTTACGTAAGGATTATGCATACGGCCACTGATGTCAAAATGTCGTTATCAGTATTGTGTTTTTTCCAACTCAGTTCTGTGATAAAAATGTTGGACAAGTTGGCTGAGATTCACTTCAGACTGATTAGCTATTTTGAGCCAAAGCCAGTCATCGACTGCAGCCCGGCATGCGCAGAGTATGTAAATAAACCAACGTATGAGCGACAACTCTTTGGTCACGCAATGGAAGTGAAAATGCAATATCAGATTTTCAGTGTGCTCGATTTCGCCGTAATTCAACCCTTTCCCTAACCCCTTTTCTTTGTTAAACAACGACAAATGCGCACTCATTTACGGCGAAATCAAGTTCGTCCCAGATTTTATACCGTCTGAATCTGAGACAAATATTCGTTCTGCTATATAAAAGTCTTTAGAATTTTGAAAGATTTTATTACAGTGCTGTTTATTGAGAATTCTAAACTCTTTGAGGTTTCGTGCTCACAATAATCCAGTTCAGAAGTATCTCGATAATAAAGATGCCCTAGTGCAAGGAAAAAATATACTTATTAAAAATATACTTATTATACTTATTACTTGTTAAACAAGGAAGTTTATGTATTATTGGGGTCCACCTGAATCACGAAATGAGAGAATAATAATACATCCTTGCATGTGAAATATACACTCTACATTCTTGCATCTTGCTGTATTCTTCATTGTTTTGGTTTTTTTTTTTCAATTCGCCTCTGCACATTGTACAGACATTTATTAAGATAGAGGCCCACCCTTTGTCTGTCCTTACAAAGCAGCTGATAAACTCACGTTTTAATATAGACATTTTATGTACATGAGGTTTCATTGCCTTTCTAGTGAAATTCATACTTATTACCGATGTATACGTATTATTTGAGTATTTTCTGTCGAGGTACAACAGTACGACGATATGAAGGTCATTAGGACGTATTACAATAAACCTATTAATTGTGATGAATTATTGATCACACATACCGTACTGTAATATCTTTATATGTAAAATGCATGAAAAGAAAGTCATGGGTAAAGCGGGGGTTGTCTGTGCTGTAAAACGAAAAGAAATTCTCTCCATGACTCAAGTAGCCTGCTAGTTAAACAAGGAAGTTTCGGATATTAAAAATTGATTCATCCTCCCATCTAAATCTTATATAGGGCAATATTATTTCAGATACCTTCCAAACTGAGCAAACTCGATACCATTTTCAAAACTCAAGCTCAGGGTTTTCGATGTCATGACTTTCAGCGACAGGTTTCTGACAAAGACCGGCAAAAGTATTTTTAAGTATTGAGCGAAATATCGATGTGAATCGGAATGCCCAGCCTCCTCTAAATATCAAAAATTGAAATCGGAATATCATCGACACTTTTGATACCTGGATAATGAAGGCTGAATATTTCGATACCAAAAAATTCAGGTATCGATCTGTTACAATCCTATTCGAAACCTTTTCGTTTCGCCCCAAACAGTGACAGGTGTGTGAGTGCAGTGGTTATTTTTCTGTTCTCCCGTCCGCCGCCCACCCNCCCCCCCCTCCAAAACCACAACCAGCTTCTCAGATCACATCTTCCTGTGTTCCTGTGAACGTCTATACGCCACAGCATGACACCAACCGTCTTAAGCCGCCAATTTTGTAGTTCAATATCATTCAACATATTAAGTTCTTTCTCCATTCTTATCCCCTGTCCCACACCGTGTCCCATTGTGACCCAAGCACTTGGCTCAGTGTCCCACCCTCTTACCCCCTGCGCCTGAACACGACCTCGGAGAATTGGGTTCAAATCCTTCAAGATACCCACTTGACCACTTGGTTCTCCTCAGCGTTCTCTCTGAGCGGTGCCGAAGAACTTCTTGACCATTGTCTCAGGTCGTGGAAAGCCACTCATACTCGTGATAATTAGGAATATCATTTGGTCAGGCTTTGCTCTCTCAGATGCGCTGCATTCAGAGGTGAAGATGAAAAAGGAGGTGGGGAGGGGAGGGTGTGCAGGGGCTTGTACCCTCCCAAAAAGTGTGTACCCCCTCTGTGCAATCTCAGCTGTCTCTCCTAAACGTGTTTTCCCTTGGTATGTGCATACACTGTCACAGATATACAACATTCAGAGGTGTAGATGAATGGGAGTCCAGGGGCCTGTACCCATCCCAAAAAAGTGTTATCCCTCCGTCCATGTACATGTACATTCATCATTGCATGAATGTCCTCCCTCATCCGCTTCCAACACCTACACTGCTCCTTTTTCTGCCCTTTTCAAGGGCTCCATCGCTACGCCCCTGACAGCATCAAGCTGGACACTTGTTAAGCTCCACCATCATTCGAATTACAGACTTTGAGATGACTCAGGCTCTATAAAAAGCAGCTCGTCCATGCTGCTGAGCAAATGGCGAAACCTTTCTTGTCCCATGGTGCAGTGGTTAGCACTCTAAACTCTAAATCCAACCATTCAGCGTTCAAATCGTTTTCTTTTTTCAACTGGGGTGAGGAGAAGGTTAAACTCCTCGTTGAGGTACAGTACTCATGAATTATAGTAAAACATCGCTTAGGAGTTCAGTTTCGCGTAACACGATTTTGGAACATGTAGGCCTAACAGGAAAAGCAAACAATTTCGATTGATTTAGGCAAGCTGTTTATGAGGATAAGCGAAACAGAGTCTTCTGTAGCGATAGTTTTCAATGCTCTGATATTGTATTGGAATAAATAAAAAAAAAAATTTAGGAGGTCCCACCGAGATTTGAACTCGGATCGCTGGATTCAAAGTCCAGAGTGCTAACCATTACACCATGGGACCGTCTTGCTTAAGAGCTTTGGTACCAAAAGTGATTATAGATCATCCTGAGAACTAATTTTTCCAAGGCCTGTACTTCGTTCTTATCAGTCAAATGTGGGCAGATCTTACTGAAGAATTAAACAGAAAAAAAAAAAAGAAATAGATAAGTATCTATCAAAAGATAAACTATTCCCAATCTGAAATTTATGGCTTTGTTACTAGCCTGTTTCTAGCGTGCCTAAGTGATTCCTCAAAGGATTGCGACAGGTTTGTTTTTCATTTTTTTTTTTTTTTTAAATTTTAGCAAGAATGTCGATATTGTCAATAAAACCGGTCTACAGCTGGGGGTCCAGTCAAAAAAAGAAAAAAAATGTCACAATGGGCCTTTGACCTACATCGTGAATTACAGTCATAACATATCGTCCCCTTCTAGCAACCATACAGCTCCTTTACATGCCCTCTTCAGGCGCCCCACCGCTACGCCCCTGAGGTCATCAAGTTGGACACATGTAAGGCTCCAACTTCATACGAGTTACAGACTTTGAGATGACTCAGGCTCTATAAGAAGTAGCTCGTCTATGCTACTGAGGAAATGACGAAACATTTCTTGACCCATGGTGCAATGGTTAGCACTCTGAACTCTAAATCCAGTAATTCCGAGTTCAAATCTTTTCTTTTTTTTTAAATAGGAAATAGGGGTGAGGGGAGGGGGGGGGAGACTAGCTCCCTGTTCAGTTACAGTACTCATGTATTACGGTAAAACATCACTTAGTGTTCTAGCTTCGCATAACACGATTTTGGAATATGTAACAGGAAAATCAAAACATATTGATTGACTCAGGCAGGCTATTTATTAGGATATGGGAAACAGAGTTTTCAATGCCCTGAAACGAATTATTAAAAAAAAAAGTTTTAAAATTGGAGGTCCCACCGAGATTTGAACTCGGATCGCTGGATTCAAAGTCCAGAGTGCTAACCATTACACCATGGGACCGTCTTACTTTTGAGCTTTGGTGCCAGAAGAGATTATAGATCGTCCTGGATCGATCTCAGTGCTGTTTTTTTATTAAAGGCCCGTATTTTGCTCCTTATCAGTAAAAAGTGGGCATGCCTTACTGAACAATTCAGACACAAAAAAAAGCCAAAGATAAGTACCCAGCCTAAGATCACAATGTGTAGATTCTAACTATTCACACTTTGAAGTTCATGATATTGTTACTATCATGTTACTAACATGCGACCTAATTCCTCAAAGATTGTTACGGTTTTGTTTCTTTTTTAGTCATAGCAAGAATTTCTATATCATCACTAATACCTGCCTAAATAATACCCTCGTACCCTCTGCTGTGACNAAAAAAAAAAAAAAAAAAGATAAGTACCCTGCCTAAGATCACAATGTGTAGATTCTAACCATTCCCACTTTGAAGTTCATGATATTGTTACTATCATGTTACCTACATGCCGACCTAATTGCTCAACGATTGTTACAGTTTTGTTTCTTTTTCAGTTATAGCGAGAATTTCTATATCATCACTAATACCTGCCTAAATAATACCCTCGTACCCTCTGCTGTGACGTTTATAGATCTTCAATTAGATCCGCCCACAGCTGACAACGCAGAGATCAGTGAGAGTGGCACTAGGAACTACGACTTTATATTATTATAAGGTCCCAACCCAGTGAACTCTAAGGTTGCTGTATAAGCATTCTAAAGAAGGCAGATTTTGTTGCCCTCGTTCATTCATTCATTCATTCATTCATTCATTCATTCATTCATTCATTCATTCATTCATTCATTCATTCATTCATTCATTCATTCATTCATTCATTCTT
>JAWQUT010000134.1:969482-980967 GCA_033807755.1 Ellobium chinense | reverse complement strand
CATACGGTAATTAACGTACTGCGTTAACTACAGTGAACACTATTAATGTTTTGGGAGTTTTCCATGGTTACCGCATTGCGTTAACTAACGTAAGGATAGTGTATACGGCCACTGCTGTGATAGTGAACGATATTCTCAGAATGTTAGTGGTGGCCGTATGCATAATCCGTACGTTAATTAACGCACTGTGTTAACTACAGTGAACACTACTAATATTTTGGGAGTTTCCCTTGGTACCGCAGTGTGTTAACTAACGTAAGGAGAATGCATACGGCCACTGATGGGGTAATAACAGTGAGAAATTTCGTGATGGGAGACGACGACTACTACTACCACTATGTATTATTATTATTAGTAGTAGTAGTAGTAGTAGTAGTAGTAGTATTTCCAGAAATTACAAATATTTCATTTCAGCCCGAGGTTACACTTTATCGTTCCATCTGAGACAATCAGATTCACTAATAGCCTACTTTCCGTAACTTTCATTTAGTATCCTTTGATTTTTCAGCGGCGCCACGGAACGTAAAAAAACTTCACTGCATCACACATTGCACTGTAGATGACTGTCGATATGGCACTACATAGAACAGTATTACACGCAATAAAATAAAAATAATTATGATTGACTGACACAAATAATCACGCAAATGTGAGGCAGTTTCGCTGGTTATTTACTACCATCATGATGATTGTCGCCATTAGAGAGAAGATGTCAGGACAGGGGTGAGGGGGGAGGAGAGGAAACCCAGTAAGTTAAGTATATCTGTAGCTAAGCTGAGTTTTAACAAAATCATCCAAGTGAACATAATTTGCTAGTTGTTTTGTTTCATCTCTCAATTTTCGCTTGACATATATTTTCGTGTATAGTCTAGGCAAACTGACAACAACAATATTCAGTTTAGCTCATTTTCTTTAGATTTTAGAGTTGTTGTTTTTTTCTCTATGACCTCTCAATTTGCCCTTTGGGGTATAGTTTGGGCATACTAAAAGCAACAATATTCAATTTAGTTCATTTTCTTTATATTTTAGAGGTTTTTTTTTCTCTATTACCTCTCAATTTGCACTTGAAATATATTGGAGTATAGTTTGGGCATACTAAAAGCAACAATATTCAGATTAGCTCATTTTCTTTATATTTTAGAGTTGTTTTTTTTTTCTCTATTACCTCTCAATTTGCACTTGAAATATATTAGAGTATAGTTTGGGCATACTAAAAACAACAATATTCAGTTTAGCTCATTTTCTTTATATTTTAGAGTTAATTTTTTTTCTCTATTACCTCTCAATTTGCATTTGAAATATATTAGAGTATAGTTTAGGTATACTAACAACAACAATACTCAATTATTTAGCTAAGTTTCTTTATATTTTAAAGTTATTTTTTTTCCTCTATTACCTCTCAATTTGCACTTGAATAGTTTTAGGGTATAGTTTGGGCATACTGAGAGCAACAATATTCAATTTAGCTAATTTCTTAATTTATTTAGAGTTAAACATTTTTTCTCTATTCTTACAGTTTCTGCTACATAAAAGTCGCCTCAGTCAAAGGCTGTGTTTTATAGCAAATATGTTTATTCCTTCCCTGAAACTTCACGTGATTTTGCGTGATGACGGATTTTGATTGTCAAGAATTTGCACCTGTTTAACATTTTATTTTACATTTTATGTGATTTTTATGTTCATTTCCCTTAGGATATTAACTAAGTTATTATTATTATCATTATTATCTTTATTTTTGTTATTATTTCCATTGCAATTATTATGAATATCACTTTTAATTTAACGAATGCCCCGCTCTGCCACAGTTTGTTTTACCAAAATGCATAATAAACATTAAATAAGAATTAGATTTACTTTTATTACGAAGCAGAAGTGATATACCAGTACAAACCAACCAAAATTATTGATTATTATAGCCTATGTTGGATACAGTCTAATTTAGGCCAATTTTTTTCTTAGTCAAAATTAAGGCTTATGAGCTATGATTGATGAATTACCAAAAAATAAGAAAATCCACTGCTATAACATAATCAAGCAAAAGGTATAAGGAAATCAAAGATTAAATCCCTAAAGTATGTAGTTTATCGCTTTCACAGACATTAACAGGATGTCGTAACCCTAATTTAAGAATTGGAAAAAAAAAAACGTTTTAATAAACAAGCCACGAAAACCTAATTTGATTACCTATCGTTTCGTTATTATTTTTATAGGGCCTTGGGTGGATCGCCAAGAACCGTAACTCCGCCCGGAGATGAACGCTGCGTTCCTAACGTTGTACAGAATTCGCTGTGTTCCAGTCAGAGTATGTGTATACTCCCGTGTGCGCAGTCAAGAATAGAAAAATCAACAGACAACAGCAATAAAACGATTGATTTCTTGACATAAATCGACTGAAAATTGTAGAATAATTTTATCAATAAACCCGTCAACAGACGGAGAGAGATCTGGCGATTGTACTTGCAGTGCGAGACGAAGGAGGGCGGCAAGCGAAAGGGGCGGAGCCAACGCAGGTTGACTGGCACGAAGAACGCGGGCGAAGCGAAGCGCAGACCGGCGCGGCGCGGCACAGGAATGACTTGCTTCGTTTTCCCGCCACTTCTAACTGGTCCCATGGTGTAATGGTTAGCACTCTGGACTTTGAATCCAGCGATCCGAGTTCAAATCTCGGTGGGACCTCCTAATTTTTTTTTTTCATCTCGGTCATTGTTTTCTTTTCAGGTACAGCAAAACGCTGTTTTCAGGTCGTTTATCATTCCAAATCTTTGCATTTTGTATGTTTTACATTCACTCTCTTACGAGTATTACAAAGCGGAAAGTGGGCTACTCTTCTCAGGTAAACTGGCCTACATTAGCCTATAGTTATAGAGATAGACTAGACTAGCTCCAGCTAGCAGGGCTTACGAATTCAGGGAACTGTTCCTAATATCGATTATTTATGGTATCGATACTGATTACTCTTTGGGACCTATAGGTAGTCTAGGAAGAATACAATCATAAGAGTGACCAGTTAAAATAGCTTAAAATATATTAAAAAGTATGCTGTATTCTAAATCTGTACTTTTTAACCCAATCAATAAACTTTGGTCTACAAATGGGTTTGTTGAGATTTTTTTAAAACGTGCATAGTTGGTAGGTAGGCTGTTACATAGATCTATTTCAGTCTACTACAACAAAGTGGAATTTCAGGTATTCTCACAGTATTCACATGGCCATGTTAGATCTACTGTCCAACCAATCATCTGGGAAAATATTATAGATTAGCGACTGCTTGTTCTGAGATCTTTAAAAAAAAAAAAGAATATCTTTTCCGCGTCCATTTGTATCAAGTACTGGAATAATCGGTATCGATACCATGAAAATATCGAAATATTAGTCGGGACCATATTTCTTAGGTATTACATAGTTCTTGAAGAAAATGTGACATAGAATACTAGGGACTCTACATTATCAAAACTTTAGTGCCAGCATGCGGTTGTGTTTTTTTTTCTTCTTCTTCTTTCGAGTATACCTACATGCAGTTCGAACCAAGAGTTCCAACCGATTGTTTTTTTCCTTTTTTATTTTTTTTTTAATATGTTTACTTTCCTCTTACATAAAGGCTGCCACAGTAAAATGGGATCGCGTGGATTTAATGTGCCAATAAACACTCTCAATATTAAAATAGTTTATATGGCCCTTTCTTTAGAACCTTATACAGTAGCTATGTACAGATTGGCAAAGGGAGTGAAAGACGAATCTCAGCAAGGATAATAACAATAATATAGTCGAATCCTCTTAATCACAGTCGGGACAAACGCAACATTTGCTTAATGGCACAATTTCTACATAAACAAAAAATGCCATATTTCTCTCTATATAAAAGTAAGAAAATAATCGCAACTCCTTGTAACTGCACCTTTTTCCATGCTCCTGAAGAGTTGCTATAAAGCGAAGTTTACTGTAATTTAAAGAAAGCAAAAAAAAAGTACTCAGGTCCCACCGAGATTTGAACTCGGATCGCTGGATTCAGAGTCCAGAGTGCTAACCATTACACCATGGGACCGGGCGTACCCGTTTGGTCCGCTGTAGAGGAAGATTAGTACTAGTAGGCTAGACTAAGCCGGGTATAACTGTTACTTTGGCCTTCTTAGACTGGTTGTTATCCACCCTTCTACTATTGTTGTAGTATATGTAGTAGGGAATGTGGGTACATTACACAACTAATGACGTGATATGTTCAATATTTAAGACAAGGTGATTGGTCCAGAGTTAGGATCACCGCGCATTATGTAACTAAATATAGATAACTCACACCCTTATCATATCCAGTGCCACTTAGAACGGTTCATTGTATTGCTATACTTTCTTCATTTACAGTCGACTCCGGTTAGTCGCAAGTAAGTCGGATAACCGTAATTTCTGCTTAACCGCAATATTTTCCACATAACAAAAATATTTATTTCAATATAAAATTTACTGGGTAGTTTCAACTCCATTTAATGGCAACATTTTCACTGTTCTTGGAGAATTGCAGAAAAGCGGAGAGGACTGTACTTCATTTCCACCTGGCTCAAATACCTCTGTGCTTAATTCGCAGATTACCTTATATTTGACAGTGTAGGTGCGTATGTGTTTATCTTGCTTAGCAATCTTTGATTAGTTCCGTATTAATTTTTCTGGCGTTTCTTCCAGTCCCTTTCCCTTCTCCCCCCTTCCCACCCCATCCCCCATTCCGGCCCCAGGCTCAGTTCCACTCCTACCAACATAAATATGTATTTCTTTTTCCAAACAATATTTACCGTAGAAGGGAGCACCATTTTGTCGAAATCCAGATTGGGGAAACTGGAAATTGGTAATCTCGCTCTGCCCGGCCTCATTTTGTCAAAGGAGCATTTAGGAGAAATCTGCTGACGTCATATTACCACCGTCAGCCATTTTGTGAGAGGATTAATCAGGAGGAAACCAAAGTGATGACGTCATCATGTCGGCCATTTTGTCAAGGGAGTGATTATAGTGAAGACATACTCATCATGTTAGTTTGTCCGTCATATTTCAGAGGAGTAAGTTAGAAGAGAACTAAATGTTGAAATCAAACTGCCTGCCATTTTGTCAAAAAAAACTTACAGATGAGGAAGCTGGGAAGACTTATTATGCAACAAGACCCAAAGGGAAATTACTCGGTTTGAACCTATAAGGTGGGAATTTGCGCATTCATGATAAGGTCTCTACTTTCGTAAGAATTACATTGGTGCAGAGATGCTGAATGTACCCTTAGTAGCGTTTAGCATGCAGGGATTCCATCGTTAATGCGCAAACTCTCAAGTAGTGACAAAAGATCACTGCTGGCCAGTCAGTGACAGAGTCGTCGATAGAGAGTGAGCTCGGTGGCTAGTGGGGTATGTGCTAAAGGAAAGGAAAGAATTTTGCAGTTTTAAAGAAAAGGACTGTTGACTTTCTCACAATAAGTTAATGTACTACCGTGCAACGACAAAACACCTCATAGGCCTAATTGTTATCTGTTTAGTTATATGACTATATGGGCGTTGTTGTTGTTGTTGTTGTTGTTGTTGTTGTTGTTGTTGTTGTTGTTGTTGTTGTTTTTGGTCACTGTACAGCAGTTGGCTTGGATACTGTGAGTAAATTGTAGAAACAGCTCAGTCGTAAGACAATGAGCATATGATATTATATTTGAAAAAGTGCACATTAACGACGGGATCTCTTTAACGCTGTGTGTTGAAAACTGCTAAGGATGCAGTCAGCACCGATGCACTACAGTAGTTCTTACGATGGCAAGGGATCCCATCGTTAATGCGTAAGCTCTCATTTATGATGCTACAACCTCCTGGCGTTTTGTTTAGTTTTTTTTCTCTTTTCTCTCATCAAAGTTGTTTTGAGCGTACTTCTCTGCTTACCATGTTCTTGTCGTTCCAGTACTAATCCTAACTGGGCTGCCAAATGGGACCCATATGGTAATTGTTTACAGGTGAAACATGGGTCTCAAATAATGTACCTGACACCTCTGGGAAACACATGGATACCAGATTCATAACTTCGTAAAACTACATGGGTAATCCACACCCATAGACAGTAAGTGAAAATATTATCGTGATGCCATATGAATATTAGTCATACTAACCCCGTACTAGTCTAATATTGTGAATTCTATCTGCGTCTCAAATGGATCCTGAATGTTGTTTAGATGTTCTTGTGTCCTGTTTCCTTTCCTCACCATACTCTCTAACAGCAACAACGCTGTCGAACAACAGAAGAGGAGCTACATCTAATTAGCGAAACATAGAGACACCGTTACATTATTGACATTTCTGGGACTTGGCAATGTGTGGCAATCATTTCGACATGCCAGGCTAAACAATCGTAACACAACGGGCATGACAAACATCAATCTGACCCCCCAACCCCCCTTCAGCTTGTCTTATGCCCCTCCCACTCAATTTTTTTCCTCTTTGCCCGAATCTTCTACTCTTCTCTCTCTCCCTCTTCCATTGCTTGTTGTCCCATATTCCCTACTCCCAATCTAACTTTGTTTCAATGCCCCTATTCCCCAAACCCTTCCATCCCCCACTCCGCGAAACCTTCCACCATATTTTCCAAAATTTTCTGCGAAGACTAGTCTTGAATGCCCACAGCTCCCTCGTTAGCTCATTCTTTGTGTCCACTTGTGCCCCTTGCGTGGTGAAGAGGGTTACCCAAAAGAACCCCGGGACTCGAGTTACGCGACATGACAAAACGTCCAGCGAGTTCAAGTATTTGCACCCCTGCCCGCCCTAAAACAATACCCGAGCCTTCTTTTTACTTGGCCACCTGCAAATCACCCGGAACCCGGCGGGGGCTGCGCGCGCATACAACCAGCACTCTTTTTAATTTGGAGGTAGAAGAATAAGCTAGAGCGGATTTTTAAAATGCGGAGGCCGTGGAAGATTTTAAACGAAACAAGACAGATGAGTGTCCTCGACTGTCGGCGATAATGAGGCTATCCGTGTCGAGGGGAGATTGCGACCAGTTGTCTCTTTTGTGCGAGGAGTCTTCAGTTTCTTTTCCCCCTTCACCTTGGAGGGGGGTGAGGGCTAGACCCCAAGGGGGGTTCATCATTCACTCCAGGCCCGTCCTCCCTCTTTAGATGTTCCTCGTTTTTCCCATTGTCCCTCCTGCGCCGCCTTCCTTTAATACTGGCTGTCACAAGACTCCTTCATGTCAACTTCGTCTTCATCGATTGCGGACTGGGAGTTCATTGAAAAAAAAAATATCTTCCACCATCATGGAGGAAGGTGAAGGCATGAGAGAGGGGGTGAAGAGGGGAGGGGGAACTCAAGGCAGCCATGTAAGGAACCAGTAGCTGTCAACATCATGTCACTTCGACAAACAAACAAAATGTTCTTTGGCTGTGCGGTGCGGGAAGCTTCTGCTGATGGTCCTAGAACTCCACTCGGACGCTACCAATGTCCCACTCGGATGGTACTATCGTCTTACTCGGACGGTACTAATGCCCCACTCTGAATAGACAATACAAAATAGTCAAGCCGCCAAAGAGTCGTGCTGAGATTTCTTTTTAAATAGCCAGAGTGACATTTCAATCTGTTTGAATGTCCAGGTCCCAGATGCTCCAGGATTAGCTTGATGTCTGCTGGAGAAACTTTTGGCCTCTCTCAAGAATTTCGAAGCCTGTTACCACCAATAGGCAAAATTTCTCCCACCTAATCTTCAGCAATTCTACTTAGTGCGTTGCTAATTACAAAGCGTAAAGTTGTCCTGATCTAAAGTTATGAGTCCATACTCTTACGTGGACATAGATATGACACTATTTGCTGTATTACTCTTAAGAAACTAAATGAAATTACATTATGTAGCATTTTTGCGATAGTGCTTATCCATTCTTTTTTTCATCTTCATACTTTTACAAATTTACAGTCAGATGTTAGCCTATTTTGTTGTTGTTGTTGTTGTTGTTGTTGTTGTTGTTGTTGTTGTTGTTGTTGTTGTTCCTAAGGTTCATGTTGTATCAGTTTTCTCAACTCCTTATTCCTCAAGCATTTAAACATGAGGGGGGAAAATAATCATGCACGTGAATGTAACAATGCATTGTGAACATGTGTGATGTTAGTAGCTGNTGTTGTTGTTGTTGTTGTTGTTGTTGTTGTTGTTGTTGTTGTTGTTGTTGTTGTTGTTGTTGTTGTTGTTGTTGTTGCTCCTAAGGTTCATGTCGTATCAGTTTTCTCAACTCCTTGTTCCTCAAGCATTTAAACATGAGGGGGAAAAATAATCATGCACGTGAATGTAACAATGCATTGTGAACATGTGTGATGTTAGTAGCTGTAGTATTTAAAATGTCTATGTGCTGTACCGTTGCATACTGTATTTTGCCCATGTGCCACGGCTGTGGTCTGCGCTTATTCTCAATAAACTTGTTAAAATTGTTAACATCCATCCTTTCCTGGTTTTATAAAGCAATCCTGAAGTTTGAGGTCTAATTATGGCAGTGGGTGTGTGGGACAGCTGTCTTTGATTTTAATGAGAAATTTCATAATTTTTTATTTTTTTTTAGGGGGGGGGGAGGAGGGAAAGGGGAGGGGTTTGTTGTTGTTTTTTTACATTCAACAATACTTAACCATGAAGGTTCAAAATCATTTTATGTAAGCGCAGCACGTGCTGATAAATATCAACAAAACATTTTTTAAAAAGTTCTGAACTTTGCGAAGTTCGTGTAAGTGGTTGTTGAGAAAATTGTTTATTGGCTCCAATGATAAAAACAGAGATGTGGGACGTGTAAGTTGTTGTATTGCACAAAGGACTGTTTTTCTCCTTCAGATTTTATCATTTCCATGGCAAAGTGATAAATATCAAGCAGACAGGTGCATGTAACAAGAAATTTATCCGTAATCAAAACTCTTCACATTGGCTTTGCTGTTGTTGTTGTTGTTGTTGTTGTTGTTGTTGTTGTTGTTGTTGTTGTTGTTGTTCTTGTTCTTGTTCTTGTTCTTGTTCTTGTTCTTGTTCTTGTTGCTGGAGGTATTGTTGGAACTGTTGTTCTTGTCCCTAATGATTTTGTTGTTGTAATTGGTCTTGATGTTGTTGTTGTTCTTGTTGTTCTTACTGCTGTTGATGATGATGCTGATGTTGTTATTCATGTTGCTGTTTTTGTTGCCTTTGTTGCTGTTGTAATATGTATTGTTGTTGTTGTTGTTGTTGTTACTGTCATTATTGTTGCTGTCCTTGTTACCCTTGTTGCTGATGTTGCTTAATTATTGTAGTTGTTGCTGTTGCTGATACTACTGTTGCTGCTGCTGCTGCTGCTGCTGCTGCTGCTGCTGCTGCTGCTTTGAGCGGTGTTGATGTAGCTGCTATTTATGTTGGCAATTTGCACAGTCCTGCAGTATGTTGACTCTAATTACCTAAAACTGATGAATAAAAATCCTTTTTTTTTTGTTGTTTCTTTTTCATTCTTCTCACCATTACTGATAGTAAAATAAGGCACTATAATATAATAAGTGTATGCAACAATATTTCATAGTTTTTTTGCAGGATCTGAAACAGACAGGCTGAGATCATTAAGTACGACCACTTCTCTCAAGCCAGCACGTGGCACAGTCAGCCCGCACGTCAGGTGCACCTGTGCCCAGGATCTACATCCAATTTCACCATTAAGACAAACACACAAAATGACACGCACGCAGAGTATTGTCAACCCAACCCAACCTTAGCGCATAAAAGAAAAATCACGATTTTTTTTTTTTTACTGTTTCCATCCTTAGGTTGAAATGTACCCGGGCAAAACAAGAGGGCTATCGATGGTTTTCACAATGGCACGAGAACTCATTTCATTGGTGGTGGTTCTCCTTTGATCTCAGGCTTTTCTCTTATCTCCACGTACAGAAAACCTACAGAGCATGAGGGCCATGTCGATAAAGTTGTTTCGCCGATACTGTTTTTGGTGGTTTTTATGGTCTTTTCATGTCTTGCGGTCGACGGAACATGATGTAAAGTGTTGTGGGGGAGGAAGAGATTCCTTTACCATTTACAACACACCTGGAATCAGGGGCGATTCCTTAGTGTATTACGTTCGACAGGTTTTCTTAAACGCTAGCGTCACCGTAACCGCAATCCTGCCGGCTATATTATGTTAGTGTCTAACTTCAATCATTGGGGAGTTCCACCCAACTCTGAATCAAATTTGGATCAGGGTTAGTTTACAAAAAATGTCAGTTCAGATCAAGTTCAATTCACTAAGGGGAAAAGGCCCTAAGATCAAGTTTAGCTCAGTTCAATGTAGACTGAGTGGTTTTCAGATCAGATCAGGTCCCTTTGGTTTTAGACATCGGTATTCGGTTCTAGTTTTTGAGGCGGATGTGAACTGAACTGGAATTTAGGTTGAAAATTAAAGTTCAGTGGTCGTAAATACGTAAATTAACGTATTGCGTTAACCACAGTGAACACTACTCATGTTTTGGGAGTTTCCCGTGGTTACCGCATTGCGTTAACTAACGTATGGATTATGCATACGGCCACAGATCATGCACCCAGCATAGCTGCGATTCAGATCCAGATCAGTTCGCCCAAACTAGCTATTAAACTCAGATCAAGTCTACGTGAACTGAACTTAAATTCACGAACTGCGTTCACATGATCTTAGTTCTGCCCAGCACTGGTTTGTATCTCGCTACCCTCTCCGTATCATCGAATTTGCAGCTGATTTAACGTTTTGGCAACGTTTACACCCAGGCAAAGCTGTCATTTCGTTTTGATATAAAATACTTTACTTGCTTCAAATGTTAGATAAGAATAGATCTAGGTTGAGTAGGTGGATGAAACACCACTTAGACAAAAGGCGGAAGCTGGGGTGCAGGGTTGGGTGGGTACAGGGGAGGATATGAGCGTGGATGACTAAGTGCAAGAATTTGTAAGAGAGCAGGGTCAATGATGCACCAAAGAGGATGGACTGAAGAGGAGAAACTAAAGAAAGACAGCTAAAAATAAAAGAATTTGAGAAAGAATAAATACAAGGTCAAGGCGGGCAGTATGGGGTCTGGGTATCAATACTTTTGATATCCAGCAATTTCGATTTCATATCAAAACTCAAACTCCAGATTTTCGATACTATTTCGATAATCTCGATTTCAGAATTACAGTCTGTCTGACATGGATAGCCTATTGTTCCTTGTAGCAATATCGAAAGCATCGACAGGTATAGAAAAGGATCGAGATGCCCAGCCTGTGATGAGTATTAGAATCGATATAGAATTGATGCTTTTGTACTCAGAGCACTACCACCCACCCTTTACACTCTACTCCCCCTCCCCCTCCTCCCTTCCCAGGATTTCTCTGCTTGAAATTAAAAGTGAGTTAAAACTTGCATTAAAAGTTAAAAAATGTACATGCTAAGTGCTAGGATTAGTACTATAGATCTAGATGCGAAGTGGAAGTTTGACAAAGACATCAATAAATTTAAGCAATATGACTACGGATTGACAAGAGAAGATTTTTTTTTGTTGTT
>JAWQUT010000134.1:952400-963048 GCA_033807755.1 Ellobium chinense | reverse complement strand
GGGGGGGGGGGTTAACTCTTTTCATTCAACGTTTATAAGCTTGAAAGCGCATTGTTAATAACAACTTTTATAGTATTTTTCAGTACTGTCAGTCTATGCTGTTTATTAAAAATATATGTATATGTATATGTATATGTATATTATATTATATTATATTATATTATATTATATTATATTATATTATATCATATTATATTATATTATATTATATCATGTTATATATATTATGTTATATTATATCGTATTATATTATATTATTATAGTAAAGAAATCTAAAGCACTGTGTGGACAGAGTGGTCGAATGTCTCGGCGTTGCACTCAGGATCTAACTATCGTGAGTTCGATTCCTGCTATGTTTATGTTGTAAGTAATGTGGGAAAACATTTCATTCCCATTTTCTTCAGTCCATCTGTCTTCAGTCTATGCTAAAGGCGGTGAAAGATATTGTCAGAATGCTGGTGACAACGCCTGTAAGTGACGGCGGCTCTCTATGCTTCTCAGGAAAGTGAAAATGTCAGTGAGTGGTCTGGCTTGCCAGAGTAATATTTATATAAAGTCGTGTGAGCATGCAGGCAGCTGCCAGGATACGGGACCTATAATTCTCATTATTAAACCTTGAACAGTTCAAAAGTTCTCATAAGTGACTTTAGAAGAAAATAGTCTACTGGCTCAAGGAGGTGAACAGCATGAAGCTTTCAGAAACTGGGATGAAGAAGGTGCATCTTGAGTCATGGAGATGCTAAAAAAAGATGCCAAAATATAACGCTCCACACGAATGTTATCACAGCAAATGAAGTTTGACACTTTCAATTAATCATTGAAAATTGAATCGTTCCAGTGCAGAAAGAGAAGTCCTCTGAATCGGACAAAAAAACGGGGTCTTGCGAAACATAGGGTCAGATTGCATGGTTTTGGAGAGAACGACAGAGGAAGAGGCCAGGGGAGAGAAAAACAAGGACAAGAGAGTATGAGAAAGAGAAAGAGAGGACGGGAAATAGCCACTGCTGTTATAAAATGGTTGTAAAGGCCTCCGTCTCCAAGCTCAAGTCTCGTGCATAGAGACTCAAGTGTTTCGGGAAACGCCGGTAATCGCCGGCTTCCTACGGCCATCGTCCTGTGTCAACATTTTACCGCGATATCGCTTCCGGTGGAGATAGCAATCCGCGAAACACGTTAGTTACGCACCCTGACTAATGCAATCCATATCCCGGCTGTCCCCTCCATCTCCGAAATGCTAAAAACGGATATGTGCCACGTTAAGACCATTATCTGTGCTGGAGTTACGTCCCTCCCGCACCCATCTTCCGGTCTCCAGTGTTTCTACCCAGCTTTCCGAATGAAGCCGCAGCGACGTAAACTGTGCTAGAAGGGGTGTGAACATTGGAACAACTTGTAGATTAATGCGATTAGCCCGAGTTAAGCTCATCCCAATTCTGTTTGCTCACTCGGATCCAGAAAAGACAATGTGCAGCTAATGGCTTTTTTTCAGCCGGACTCGAGAACACTTGATTTTGTTCCTTGATGTTCTAGAGACACGTTATTCCAGGTAGCCTGGGAATGCGCCTTTTAACCATCAGGATGCGTGAGCAGTCTATGCATGTAGCTCAAATAGAGATAAAGAGTTTTATTTTTTTCTTTTTACTTTATGAATTGGCAGTGATGGGGTTAGGGGAATCTTAATTAAAGAGAAGCACATCCACAGCCATACCAAAACATATTTTTCGAAGAGGTGGGTGGGTGTCTGACCTTATGATCTTTTGTCTCTAAAACATATTTCCGTATGTCATTCATCTTTTAGCAGACCTTTCAGCTCAGACAATCTGCCTTAAAGATCAAAGCGAATTATACGATAAGCTTTTGGTTATTGGAACATCAACTATACAAAGCACCGTCTGCAGCAAGAAGCTTTGAAGAATGATACATTTTCCGGCTAGCAAGCAACCAAGATATCCAATACATGTATTACATTTTCTGCACACGTTTCAGATGTCAAAAGACATAAGCGGAGATAACCGGAGGCTGGGGAAAAGGGGATTGAGCCCCTCCTCAACAAGGCGCAAGCTCCCTTCCCCCAGCTAAGCCCCGGGTACCTTCTATGACTCGTTACGATATCTCCGCCGAACGAATGTCCCATTCTTAGCAGCAACTGTACCCCTCCTCCGCATACACAGAAAAACTAAGCACCCCTCGGATCCGCCTCTACAAAGAGACAGAGTAACGACACTGGCAACTAGAAAGGAAGAACAATGGCCGAAGTTTGACTCGCAGAGCGGACACGAGAAACGGAAGTGTTAATAAACACACGTGTCTCCCTACCCTTCATCACGTGACGTTGGCAAAAACGCGTCAACAGTGACGTGTGCCGGCTAATGGAGGGGTTTCTTTTAGCGCACAGATTTGCTGCAGAAGCTCTCGTAATGCGTTGAACAGGCCAACAAACATGGCGTATCATTGTGTCTAAGTCGAGATCATGAATTCGCCAGCCGGCCAATGTCCGCGGGCTACGGAGAGAGTCAATCGTCTTGGAGGCAAAAACCAAAAAAAAAAAAAATGATCTGGTTTATGAATTTTGCTCTTCGCCCTTAACTGCTGTCGACGTCTTCTCAAACCAGACTAATGCTACAAAGAAACATTGGACAGACTGCCCTAGAGCACTTGCGCTATGTGTCTTGCAACATACTATCTGTCCTCAAAAGGAGAACATCGCTTTTAGAGTGTGCGCTTTGAATTGGTGGGTCATAAAAAATGCGTGAACAGTAAGAAGAGATGAATGTGAGTAGTGTCTTGCTTTGTATTAACGGGGTAGCCATTTTCTTGAAGTGAAAAGCACAGTGACAGGAACAAAGTCCCTTCTGCTTATACCCAATCCAGTTAATCTCATATCTGCTTAATTGTCGTTTGCAATATATTCTAGGAATTTGAAATAGTCGGTTCTGTTTAATGGCGAACTGCTTAAAAACAACTTTGCCTTCATAGCAGCACATTACATCAGACAAGCATATCCACTCTCTTGGGTGTGAATGTATTTGACTGAGATCTGAGCGGTGTTCAGTTAGTAATAACATAGATAGAAATTTTCTGGATCAAGCGGATGATCCTTCTTCTTAGAGTAATACTGGACCAGAAAAAAATCGAAGGCTGTGATGAAATTTGTTTTAAAATAAATTGTTGAGAAAATGGAGAATGTCTGATAACAGCGACATTCTATTCATTTTGTCAACAATTCGGGTGAAAATAGCATAGTCACATTTCTGTCACAAATTTCAAGTAATCATAAACTACCAGTTGAAAAAGGGAGGTGGGAAAATGTAGCTATCGAGGACAGAAAATGTAATAGTATGCCAAACTGACAATGTCATCAACGATGAATTCCACGCCCTGTTTGAATGTTGCGCATTAGAAATTAATCGAATATATCGCATGATTTCTATAAAAGACCAGACATGCATAAGACAAAAGAACTCTTTAGGATAGTATCAACGAACACACTTGAGAGAAAATCTAGATTTATTATGATTATTATAAAAACCTATAATTAAAAATGTTACTTACATATACAAGATGGACGCACATGCGAGCTTCACTTCTGTATTTCTTGCAACTTCATAGTACATAGTGTATATATATATATATATTTGTACTTTAATTGTCTAAGAAGATGTACTGTCTAATCTGTCGTGTCTGTTCCGCCATTTATTTTGTTACCTGTACTGTTGGCCGCCCTCCTACCGTTAAACACGGATTGGGCATGCATGATAAAACTTGTTAAAAAAATTGTGAAAATTTTGCATAAAAACAAATTGTTGATAAAATGGAGAATGTTTGATAACAGTGAAATCTATTCATTTTTCAACAATTCAGGTGAAAATAGGATAGTTCTACTCTGGGTATTTCTCTAATATACCTGTCACAAATTTACTGTTAGAATCTTATACTAAATAGATAATAGTATGGTGCTCTGCAAAGCCACATCTTTTAGCCACTACCTTTGCTTGCCTCTCAAAGAGTTGCGACTAAGCCGATTCGACTGAGTAATGTGAAAACTGAGCCCAATCAGTGCCGCTTAACCCTCCGCTTAATCGGAACCTTTCTTTGCATGTCCCCCTTGGAGATGTCTTTTAGCGAGGTGGCGTTAAAACAATGCTGGAACTCGGTCGTGAAGTCAGCGTAGCGAATCTCTCAAAGAGCTCTTTTAAATCCAGAATAGAATGCATTGTCGTCGAGACTCGGGGGACGAAATATTCTATTTCCGGAGTGAAATCTCAGACAGGTAATCTAGGAAAGGAATCTTTTTTTCTTTTTTTTTTCGTGTCTCGAGAGTGCTGGGTTATGTTATAAATACTTTGTTTATCAGGAGTGAGTAGTATCCTTTGTTTGTTTTTTTCAGATCACAGTGAAGAAGGAGTTTGGCCTGTCGTTCTTCAGTCCAAAGTTCAAAGATGACGTATGATACATTTCCCCACCCTCCTTTCCCGTCACACACACACAAACACACTCGCACGCTGACACACACAGACACAGGCACACACACTCACACACACAACACACACACACACACACACACACACACACACACACACACACACACACATTCATCTACTTGAAATGCATACGGCTTTTTCAGAGAGTATGCAGATCAAGCTAAATTAAAGGGAAGGGAAGGGGGATGGTAAATGTTTGTAAAGGATTTAGATGGTTGCATTAGATTAGGGTATTTATGGGTGACGATTTGGCTTCCTTGCATCGAGATTCAAACCCTTGTGTCGGAAGAGGATGTTGCAAGAATCAACGGTGGTGCTAATAAATCAGGCAAAGGTATACGTATAGTAAACACCACTTGCAAATAAGTGCACTCTTTTCTAGCTGTTCCGTATCTGTCGCAGTCAATCTCGGCTTGCTTAGAGACTAATTCCTCCGTTGCTTGAAATCTCCAAAGGACCGCCCACAGAATGAAAGGTCCACCCCTTTCGTGACAGTCGCCAGCACCTAACAAGCGTAACCCAAAACAGTCAGTTTTATTGTCGTGTACCGTCTCATGTAATAAAACATGAGCAATAATGAAGTCCTAGGTGCGCCAAGAATTCATAATAGTTTGTCTTAGCTTGAACTTCAATTCGTGCGTTTTACAGTTTCCTTATCAGTAACGTCACAGCTCTAAACGTCGTCACAACACAAGGAACTTTATGTCCAGTTTGCGCAAACAAGGGAGTTCGGTTTGCGCAAGTGACGCATGTAAGAGCATCAACAGTGCAGAAAACATGGGTAGTATTTTAGACTGGCACGCGCTGGCTCACTGGATGATACGGTCACTTATCTTGACACACACGTGCTGGTCTCAGGATGTGAGTGAGCACTGTGTCCAGCCAACACGACCGAGCCAGAATGAGCACATGTTACTCACGTGTCACGCGCCTGGACCAATGCTCATCTGATCGTCAAGAAGGAGCGTTAGAGCGCGCGTGAGTGTGTTTTGATACGAGATTGATGCGTCCCGCACATATTTGCTCACCCCGTGATGTTGCGCTGTCCTCCAAGCGACAACAAGCAGGATGAGCACCGCGGAGACGCGCTATAGCATCTGTCCGGGCTTTTTTTTTGGCGAAGTAGGTGGGTGTTGAAATTGTAGGGAGGGGAGGGCCGAAGAATTTTCTGAAATCTTCTTCATGTGATGTGGCCTTTGCATAGCATAGCGAGCCCCAGAGCCCCACAGAGAGCCCCTGTTTGCTGCTAGACCTCATTCATCTAACATACTTAGCCACCAGTGTCCTAGTGCCATATATATCTTTCCCTGCTACGCTCCCTGGCACTCTGCCTTGAAGGATGATAACATTACATGATAACAAGGTCTGGGCGAGTTCACCAAAAACATCTGTTTAGATCAAGTCAGTTCATTTAGGGGAAAAACCTTAGGCTAAATTTTATCGGAATAAAATTTTCAGATCCGATCCGTTGGGCATTTGAAATGGACATTCGGTTCTGTTTTTCGAGTTAGATGTTAACTGAATTGAAAGTTAGGTAGAAAATTAAATCTTAGATCAAGTATCCAAAGTAGCTACGGTTCAGATCCGGATCAGTTCATTCAAAATAGCTATTAAGCTCAGCCCAGATTCATGCACGTGAACTGAATTTCAGTTCAGGAATTGCGCTCATATGATCTCAGTTCTGNGTCAAGAAGGAGCGTTAGAGCGCGCGTGAGTGTGTTTTGATACGAGATTGATGCGTCCCGCACATATTTGCTCACCCCGTGATGTTGCGCTGTCCTCCAAGCGACAACAAGCAGGATGAGCACCGCGGAGACGCGCTATAGCATCTGTCCGGGCTTTTTTTTTGGCGAAGTAGGTGGGTGTTGAAATTGTAGGGAGGGGAGGGCCGAAGAATTTTCTGAAATCTTCTTCATGTGATGTGGCCTTTGCAGAGCATAGTGAGCCTCAGAGCCTCTCGGAGAGCCCCTGTTTGCTGCTAGACCTCCTTCATCTAACATACTTAGCCACCAGTGTCCTAGTGCCATCTATATCTTTCCCTGCTACGCTCCCTGGCACTCTGCTTTGAAGGATGAAAACATTACATGATAACAAGGCCTGGGCGAGTTCACCAAAAACATCAGTTTAGATCAAGTCAGTTCATTTAGGGGAAAAAACCTTAAGATCAAGTTTAGTTAAATTTTATCGAAATAAAATTTTCAGATTAGATCCGATCCGTTGGGCATTTGAAATGGACATTCGGTTCTGTTTTCCGAGTTAGATGTTAACTGAATTGAAATTAAGGTAGAAAATTAAATCTTAGATCAAACATCTAAAGCAGCTACGTTTCAGTCACATTGAAGAATCGTGCACACCCACTAGAGGTTTGTTAGAAATGTTTCGTCTTTGAATCACCAGAAGAGAAAGATCGGCAACATGGTGATCACCATCTATGTTTCAGATTTGATGGTGGAACGTCTTACCAACAGGCCTTGTGTCAGAGAAGGGTGTTGCAAGAATCAACAGTGAAATGCATGCTAATATAGGAGGCAGTGATATAAGTATAGCAAACACCAGTCGCAGTTCAGTGTATTGTTTTCTGTCTCTTCCGCATTACTCACAGCCTACTTGGCTTGCCCGGAGACTGATATTTCCTTTGCTAACAAAGGGGTGTGACTTGCCCTTTCGTCAAATTGCAGGGACCAAAAGAACGAAACCATGACATTCATATTCATTATTTTCGGTACCAAATATAATATCCTCAGTCTTTTGCAGAGACGTCAAAGAGATTAAGCCTGAAAGAGAACTGATTTGCCGCCTTGGGAACCTATATTTCAAATCTGCAAAACAAAAGATAGTCCGACCGTTGGTTCTTTTTTTGTTTTGCTCTAGAAAGGCATTTCGAAATTTATATGATTGTATGGTTGTACTGTGATTTCCTGGTTGTAAATCTACAGTGCTGGGTGTTTTTGAACCCTGAGGAGGCATGCACTAAAGTAGCAGCGATTGTGTGTAAATGAGATAGTGCTCAAGTCTTAGGGTAATCTGCTGAGGTATTCCGGTTAGCCCATCCCACTGTCCTCCTTTTCTTGTTCTTCTTCTTCTTCTTCTACTTCTTCTTTTTTTGTCTTCTTTTTCTTTTTCTTTTTCTTCTTGTTCTTTTTCTTCTTCTTCCCCTTCTTCTTCTTCTTCTTCTTCTTCTTCTTCTTCTTCTTCTTCTTCTTCTTCTTTGTCTTTTTTTACTCAGGGTAAGGTACTTCTGGGCTCTATGTGTGTTATTTTTCGGTACACGCATTGTCTTTCCTGGGCTGTTTCTTTGGTTCCCGCGGATAAATGAAAGAGGCGATCATTTTATCCCGTGGGCAGTCGATCGGAGATTCTACGCAGCGGAAGTATCAGTCTCTAAGCAGGCCAGATTGGTTAAGACTGATGCGGAGGAGCTAGAAAGGATTACGCTAACTTGCGATTAGTGTTTCCTATACTTATATCTTTGCCTCATTTTTTAGCATATATACCACCATATCCTCCCTCGACACCAAACGGTTAATCAAACAAAAATATTAACAAAATTAAAACGTAGATGATGGCGGCCATTTTGCCAAACTCACATTCCGGTGTACCGCAAAAAAATTCCAAATTTTCTTACGAATGTCTAAAACTTCTACTCATTTCCCAGCGCTGCAAACGCCCAGGAGGAAAAACACGAAGTTCTGTCATGATGGCATTGAACCTCGACACAGGACAGTCTATTTTACTCCTTTCCTTCATACCTGTCCTCCCGAGCCGGTCTTGTTAAATCCACAGTGATGTCATAGAGTACTCAGAAGTTACGAGACAGAGACATGATGGATGGTTTTAGGGACACCCATATAGTGGTGATGCACCAGTCTTAAGATGAAATCTTAGGGGACTGTAAGGGAGCATTGCAGGAAATTGGACTATCTTTCTCGTTTCTAGCAGGGTCCCTTATGACCTTTCCCTAACCCTTCTATCAAGCCCACTCATAGCCATTCAGTAATGATGCACCAAACCTGGGATGTGGTCCGGCTCTGTAATTGGGGCACTCAAGGATACTGTTGTTTGGTTTTTTTTTCATGTTCCCTGTAAGGTCCCTAAAGACCTACTTCTAACGCCTCTCATGGCCACATGGTGGTAATGCACCAGTTTTGAGAGGTAGTCCTAGGCACTGTGAGGAAATACTGCAGGATATTAAACTATTTTCTTGGGGCCCTTTCTTGTTCCAGGCAAGACTCCTCCCTAAACCTTCTCCCCAAGCCCTCTCATAGCCATTCAGTGGTGATGCACCAGTCTTGGGATGCAGGCTCCGGAAAGGAGGACCTGATGATATTAGATTTTTTTTTTTTTTTTTTGGGGGGGGTCCTTTTTCCTAGCAAGGTCTCTTAGGACCTGCCCATAACCCCTCTCCTCAAGCCATACGTAGTGATGCACCAATGTTATACTGTAGTCTATAGTTCTGTAATGCAGCGCTCAAGAATATTGGACTGTTCTTATGAGCTTTTTTTCTGTTCCCAGCAAGGTTCCTAAAGACCTACCCCTACCCCCTCTCATGGCCATTCAGTGGTGATGCAACAGTCTTGAGATGTAGTTCTACGCACTATAAAGGAGCACATCGAACAATCTTCTTGGGACCCTTTCTTGTTTCAGGCAAGGTGCCTTAAAGTGCGACTAAAGTGCTAGAAAAAAATGTGATTTCCGACAGTTTTTATATTTTCAATATCAAGTTTTAGATCAAAAGTCATCATTTTTGCTCAGAAATAATATTTCGAAATTAATTTTACAACTTTTAACTTATTCTGAAATTGTAAGAAAAAAACCGTACCGGAAACTTCACGTCAGCGCGGAAGTCGCGGTGTTTTCGATCGAGAACAATGACAGCACCGGTCGAGCTGTATCAGTTCGAGCCCCTGCGCCGAAAAACAGATGACGAGGATATAATTGAGGAGAAGACTATTGGACCACCATTTCAGGAATGGTAAGCAAGCATTCTGTCACAGTTTAGCTCTCTGTATTGTTGACCAAGTGCTAGTCTAGACTACTCTCAACTTAGTAGACTAGTCTCGATCTAGTCTAGACCTAACTTTGCTAGCATGCATTATACATGTCCACATCAGTGTTTACTTAAACAGATGCCTCCACGTGCTGTACGGTGTCTTCTGTGGATCCATCTCTAGATTTACAGTTTACCGCACAACAATAACCCATTGTTTCCACATGGGAGCGAGCCCTACTGAGTGCAGCGCTACGCGTAATAGCCTTGAGCCCGACGCGTAATAGCCATGAGGGGTGTACACCGGTGTTGGTGACGTCACGTATTTCTGGCGAGGCGAGCAGCGGTGACGCTAATACAGGAGAGCATGGGCATGTGTTTCTTTGTGATTTCGTCGAAACGCGTTAGATTTGATGGGTTTGAGAAGGTCAGTGGGAAGTTTGAATCACTGATGCATGTTAACATAGTAATTTCACAGGATTCTGTGCACTACACCATAAAAGTACTTTAGTCGCACTTTAAGACCAGCCCCTCACCCTTTTCCCCAAGCCCTCTCAAAGCCATTCAGTGGAAATGCACTAGTCTTGACATGTAGGCTCTAGAAGGGAGGACCCGATATTAGACTCTTTTCTTGGGAGCTTTCCTTGTTCCTAGCAAGGTCCTTTAGGACCTGCCCCTAGCCCATCTCTTCAAGCCATACAGTGGTGATGCACCAATCTTAGGATGTAGTCTTTGGTTCTGTAATGGAACACTCAAAGACTCTGTTCTTAGGAGCATTTTTATAAATTTTCCCAGCAAGGTTTCTAAAGACCTACCGCCCCTAACCACTCTCCCCAACCCCTCTCATGGCCATTCAGTGGTGATGCACCAGTCTTGGGATGTAGGCTCTGGAAGGGTGCATCCGAAGATATCGGACTCTTTTCTTGGGGGTTGTCTTGTTCCTAGCAAGGTACCGTAGGGCCTACTCCTAACCCTTTCTATATCAGTACACCCACATATTCAACCCCGAACTCCTGGAAAGGTCGTCGGAGGGATGATTTACCCCCACACACCTAGGTCGTTATTGACAGATCAGATATACGGATTATAGGTGGTAGTATATTTTCCCACACTACACTCTCTCCCTTTTCGTCCGCGCGTATTACCCGGGATATCGCACCACGTCCACATACCACCGTGT
>JAWQUT010000134.1:944900-947400 GCA_033807755.1 Ellobium chinense | reverse complement strand
TTGACTCTACGGGGAAAAAAAATTAATAATAATCGGTTTCCTTGTTTTGTCCACATTTGTTGCCTCTGATTTGATTCGCTAACAATTTCTGATGCCGTCTTGCCTGTTCATTTAGCGCTGCGATAAGCGATACATAATTTGTCTGACGTTTCATAATTTGAATGGTGAAGACCACGCACAGACTGTCTTCTGTCTTATGAGTACTGTTGAGTGTTGAGTCATCCATTTTTTTTTCAGCTGGGGGTGGNGGGGGAGGGGGGTTGAGAGGACAGGATGCTTACATTGATGTAAAATTTCCATCTGTATCTATAGAAGAGGAGATGGATGAATGAATGATTGAGAAGAAAAAAAAAAGAGAATCCATTTGCACCTATTGGCATTAATATATTATTATTTAGTCACTGGCATTTCTTCATCAGTTATTAATTATTCATGCCTACATACTCAAAAAGAGTGGAAATCTGGTTCATTAAGCATATCCGTAACCCTTTTGAAGTTTGTGTTTTCCGCGCTAAAGCTCCTCTCAAGAGATGAGTTTTAAGATTGTTGAGAATCACATTTTGATTAAAATGAGAATGCCACGTGTCTCAAGTTTGATGTAGAAAAAAAAAAAAAGACTTATCTCTGAAATTCCAGAATAACAACAGTGATTTGGCGTTTGTCACCACGTCGTTTTGCGATACGATATTGCGAAGAAAATCCCAGACCCGCCATTCTGCCACGCACGCTGTCTTAATTGCTTCCCTTGCTCAGAGCGTATTCTGTGCTATTTCCGACAGTGTGCACATCATGTGACTGATTATGTAAAATGCCAAAGGAATGTTCACTACTCACATCACGTGGATAAGTCGTTTGTCACAAGACCTGAAAGCGGTTAAAATCTTCATTACTTCAAGTGGATCTGAATTGGATAAATGAAATGTTATACGCCATTATTACTCAATTTCAAATTCATGACTTCTCCATGATGCATGGATGAAAAAATGAGAGTATCTTTTTCACAGACGTTTAAGGATAAGTGTTTTTATGCTTGGAAACAATTTCCAAGATAATCACATTAAATACAGTTATCATTTCTATATTTCATGATAAACGTTGCAGAACCTGAAATCACGTGATCTTGAAATGGCAAAATTTGTTATCAACACGTGGGCTTAACCATCGTAAATTTTGTAGCTTTCTAACATGAAAAGTAATTTGTTTGTAAGCAGAGGATTGAGCACTCACAACTTTCCATGATTTTTTTTCCTATTTTCCTTTTCCTTCCTGGTATATTCCTCTCCGTTTTTCTTGTCAACTCCATTCACCCATTCATTTCGTCCATCGTTCCTCCTATATTTGTCCCTTTTTCTTTGTCTTATCGCCATCCATCCATCCATCCATCCATCCATCCATCCATCCATCCATCCATCCATCCAGCCAGCCATCCATCCATCCTTTCATCCACCCATCCATCCATCCATTCATCCATCCATCCAACCACCTATCCATCCATCCATCTATTCACCTCTCATCCATCCATCCATCCATCCATCCACCCATCCATCCATCCATCCATCCATCCATCCATCCATCCATCCATCCATCTCTAGTCTGCATATATCATATGTGGAAGCAGGAAACAAGAACATTTATTACAACCCAATTATACAAAAAACTCAAAATAAAATTATATAAGTTTAAATTATTACTCACAGTAAAGATTACATGCTTAGTATTTTCCCTGAAGTGAAGGGCTGGGGAGGACAGTATGACCGAATACATTTAGGAGTAAAGCATATCTGTACACAGGCAAACTTCGATATTAAATATGCCTTTTTAAGCATGGGAAAAAATAATAGACTTGTTACTGAGGCACATGTATACTTACTTTCATGGTATAAATGACAATAATGGTTCCATGCCTGTGAATGGGGTCTATACATTTACAATGAATTGTGGACTATAGTGACTATAGTAATATATATCACCTTAACTAATGTACTGTTTCGCACTAAGGTGTGCAATCTTCCACTGCCAAATCCACAGATAACTGCACCGGTGTTGCACAGAAAGGCACATTCAAGACAAACTGATCTAAAATCCTTTTTTGTTTTAGATATTATTGTGGTTCAACCACAGATCTACGCTGACAAAAGGAGGAAGTAAATAGTCCCTTGTCATATTAAAAGGTAGTATTTCTCAGTTTGGGTCATATGTTAGCATAAAGAAAACTTTATTTAATTTCAAATTTAAAAAATTTACAATTCAAATTTTATGCTGCGGAAATTGTAGATAAAAGTAAAAATATATCGCCGCATATCATATTCTAACTTTTTTGTTTGTTTCTTTGTTTTTGTTTTTTGCTGTGGCAAAAGAATAGCACCAGGATCATTGGAACTTACAGCAATCATAGATTACATCTACAGTAGTTCCATTGCTGTGCTTAACATTTTATCCCAGTGTTGTTTTTTTTTAACTTCGAATTATGTGCACAAACTTCGAAATAAAGACACTTTTG
>JAWQUT010000134.1:943209-944633 GCA_033807755.1 Ellobium chinense | reverse complement strand
AAAAAAAAAAAAAAAATCTGCAAAAATTTTGCTAAAACAGCTTCGTAACATCGTTATATTTATCACTATGTCACATTGTTTACTACGGTTCCGTTGCAAAATTGTAGAATGAACACTTTATCTGTGTCACCGTTGACATACCATGATATGCATAAAAAGTACATTGTTCAGCTAGAATCGGCAAAATTTGCATCAGATTTGCTGAAAATGTATAAATTTGCAAAAACGTGCAAATTTGCTGCAAAGTCTAAAAAACGCTGAAATTTGCGACATTTTGCGATCGCGCTTTTGCGATTNGGGGGGGGGGGGGGGGGGGTATTAAACCGGTTCTGACGACTGTGTCGTAAGAAATTAAGTCTCTGCTTGTCAACAACAACAAGAACAACAATAATAGCGACAACAACAGCAACAACAACAACAACTAAACCAACAACAACAACAAATGTTGTAGGCGATGTAGTATTTTACCACCTCCACCTGTTGTTTTTTTTTGGAGGAGGGATGGGGGGTGAGGGGTGCGGGGCGCTATAAACGTCGACACGGACGATGGGTGTGTGGATGGGTGAGTGGGTGAGTGGGTGAATGGGTGGACTGTTGGTGACATTCCACAAGCGATTACGAGCGTGGTGTTACTGTGACAGGAGACGGGGCGAAATCTAACCCAGCCCTTGTTTGGTCTCATCCCCCACTTTGTTCCAGCTCCCCCTTAGACACTTAGGTCACGTGATAGCCTCTTTCTGGACACTTCCGGGTGCTCAGTGCCCGTGAAGAGGAGATAACTCCCAGATCAAGGCTACTACCGGAAGCCTGGAGTGGGCGTCTCCGAGAGGCCGGCAAGAGGATCTGATGATGGATAAAAATATTTGACCAGGACTAGAGAGGTAAATCACGTCGCTCGTCTATGGCTGGAAACGTGTCGGAGATGAGAGAGGATGGCCAAGACGCCGAAAGACAGGGATGAGGTGCTCACGCACAAATTTGCAAGTGTATTAAGGGTCAGGGAGAGCATCTTCGGGAACTGAGTATAGTGGTATAGTAAACAGAGTATCGTAGAACACCTCACTTCGTTCCCCATTTATTCTGTCAGAAGTGAGGTAAATTTGAGGAGGAAAACAGAATTTTGCAGGTGTATTTTGGGCTAGGGAGAACATCTGAAGGGGTTGAGTGCAGTGATACAGAACACAAATATGCCATCTACGGCCCAATGGTAATAGCTTAGCTTGTGAGGTCTCCACAAGTTTGTTTCGCTTTCATTCTATCATGTCAGAATTGAAGTAGATTTAGAAAGAAAATGGAATTTTGCAGGTGTATGGAGGAGCATGGAGAAGATCTTTCCGACAATATCTATGCACACAGCACAAACACGCCATCTGAGTTTGGAATACAGATAACAGCTTTTGAGGTTCCTACAAACTTTCATTCTA
>JAWQUT010000134.1:930709-938209 GCA_033807755.1 Ellobium chinense | reverse complement strand
GGGGGCGTGAACTAATTTCTCCAGTGGCTCGATAACAGATCGGGAGAAGATGATTTATAACGAAAGTAAGCTATCTGTAACAGATTTATTTTTTTCAGAACGGTTGCTTGTACTGGCATTAGGAATCGATGTGACGATATCTGATAAAGGCCATAAGGAAAAAATTGTAGACCAGTTGGTCGATGTTTGAAAAAAGAAAAAACATCGACTTTATAAATTACTTCTTAATGGCAATACCAACGATAAAAATTTTGACAACATTGAAAATGACAGTTGATAACCAAGTTTTTTCCAAGTTTTTTTCAGATAGCACGGTCGAATGATTACGGCTTTAGACTCCTGTGTTGTAAGTGCTATAGAAAAGCATTTCATACGTGTTTTCAGCAGTCCATGCATCGGTAAAATGGGTACCTGACAATAGGCAGTGAAAGCTGTTGTCCAGTACTAGTGATCAAAATTTGAAGGGTTTCATGGCAAAACGCGTTATTCACCAATATGAATCTCTATCTCATTCTACATACTTCATGTAGCAGTAGGAGTATTTAGTATACATGTATATTTCCATTCCATAGAAGGACATTTGATCTATATTATTTAAGACTTAAATTTCGCCCTTTACATAAAAATATGCTTTGAATCTGGTCTGTTTTGCCACAACCCCCGAATGGTGTATAATGCGTTTTGCCATGAAGCCCTTCATTTGTAGAATGGAAGCAGTACCATGTGCTCCCCAGGAAGCTGAGAAGAGATTCAACGATCTGACCTGCTGGGAGTGGTAATGTGGTATAAAATATTTCTTGAGTATAAAATTTGAATTATCAACTTTATTATCATCGTGTTTTCAGTATAGACCGATGATCAGGCAATACAGAGCATATAACATCAACATCAACTTTTTAACCAAAAGTTAGAAACAAATAAAGGCAAAACTTTTACAAATCGAATTTAAAAAAAAAAACAAAAAAAAACGTGCATAAGGTGTGTCCCCAGAAAAGCGAAAAGCGTTGAGAAAACTTAAATACTTTACTTTTTCAAATTTCTCAAGAACTTAATAATTGCCAATGCAGCAACAGTTACCATCCATTAGAGCCTTCCCCCCTCCCCCTCCCTTTATCCCCCCTCCTCCCACATACAGATGAACAATGAACTTTGCCACTAGACTGTAGCAACAAGTAAAATGATCGGAAATTACTTTTTACTTTTTTTCTTGCGTCGCATTAAGACAGTCCCAGTGACCTAATTGTGTGCCGCACCCCCCGTCATTCATTACGTTTTTATGACGAGGCTTATTGGGACAATTACACGCCATTACTGCGAGTGCGTTCTCATTTCTCTACGGACCCAACCTCCTAAAACGTGCCATCTCCCGCTAGGAGGCTCCTCATGTCTTGTGACGTCATCATGGCATGCTATGACGCGACACGTGTAGGGGACGTGCGCGCGCACGCCGGCACATCAAAGCGCGTGCTGCCCAGGTCTTGAGTAGAAGAGTATGAGTGGCTCTCACCTGCAAGACTGCCTTTCCCTCCCCCTCTCCCCTCCTTGCTGCCCCCGCGGCGAGTCTTTACAGCAATTACGCTCACTTAGGGAGCTTTGTCAAGTGTCGCCTTTGAGCAGGAGCACGCTGGACCAACGTCTTTGCTCGGGGTGAGTAGAATACAACAACCCTAGCGCTCATCACCGAGGAGCAAAAATTAATGTACACAATCAAATGGGTAAAAATCAAAGGGGGTAAAAAGTATGGAGACACCGGGGAGAGACTGAAGGAAATGTTTCGCCCCCTGCCGACATGACTTGAGTTGCACCGTGCTAGCAGGCGCGAGGATGCTTCAAACTCTCGCCTTGGTCTCGGAACTCGCTTTTAGCCACGAGTGTCGCGAGGAAGATGATTTTTCCATTATCGTTACTAATAACACGATTTTCTCATAGGAGCGTTTGATTGGCGGTCCTCGTTCCCTCGTCGTTCTGTCCTTCTCAAGTGCTGCCTTCGAGTCTTTGGTAGAGAAGTCAAGCTGTGCTATCGACCGCTCTCTTCTACGGCCGCGTGTCGACAACTCGTGATTGGTTTTCGGGGGGTGAATGTCGTGGACGCTTGAGAGCCAGCGCCACTCGTCAGACCCAATAGACCTGCCACTACAGAAGAACAAAGTTGAAAAAAACGTTTATCTACCAAGTGCTGTTACCACCCTCGGACAATACCCATCTTCTTGGAATACTTTGTTAGAAAGATGGCCAATAATAACAAAGCGAAAAAAAAAAAAAACCCTCGCGATCGTCCTCAGCAGTCGTCAGTTCCTCTTGAGAATTGAAGAGCAGCGATTTCCCTCGATTTGTCATCGACGTTTGAATTGGCGGCCCCGTACCAAGTGGATTCTGGTACCGTAGAAAAGAGTTGTTCTAGTCATTATGTCCTAAATGCTGCCTTCCCATTGTCTCCAGTCTACACGCAGAGCACACAAACAAGATGAAAAGCAAAATTGTTTTGTTGGAATCATTTTGGAGACTGTTTCTGAGTTCTTTGCTCTCACAAACAACGGTGCCAAGACGGTACCCACTAAGTGCCGGCGTTCTTTCAACAGCTTTTCAAGTACCGGAGTATTCATGGTCTGGATGGGTTCCAAATTGCATTCTAATTCCACGTAATACGGCCGCTACCGGATTAGAGTTAGTCAGAAGACTCGTGATTGTTCCTTTGTACATTTTCAAGATATCTCAGTCGTGACGGGATGAGGATGTTGTTGATGATGATGATGAAGTAGATGGTGACTTTTCGTTATTGATTGTGAAATTGGTGGAAGTGGTGGTGGTGATGATGATGACGATGACTACAATGAAGATGATGATGTGGGATGGTGATGGAGATGGCGGTTATGAATATAGTGATGATTATAGTAGTGATGATTTCGTGGTTGCTTATTGGCAACGACGGTATGATGGTAGTGATGGTAATGCTGATAGTTTTTGATGTTATTATTAAATTTGACACAAGAACACATTTACTTTTCCCGGAATTTTATTTAGTATTTTGTTGTTGTTGCTGTTGTTGTTGTTGTTGTTGTTGTTATTGATGATATTGTTGTTGTTTTTGTTCTTCTTCTTCTTCTTCTTCTTCTTCTTCTTCTTCTTCTTCTTCATCACCATCATCATCTTCTTCTTGTAGTAATTTACTTGATATTACCATCTAATTGGATTAAAATATATTTTTTGTTGTATAATACACGGTTGAACATTCATTATTACCCTTCAGCGTCTTTGTAAAAAGTGATGACGATGATGACGACAATATTGATGACGAAAGGGTCGTGATAGTGGTGATGGTGGCGCTGGTGAATGTGTTGATGATTTACTGGTGATGATGGTAGCGATGACAGCGTGGAACTTACAATGACATTGGTAATTGATTATAGAATTATTGATTTTCCATTGCACAAGGTTTAGGCCTATGTTGAGATTTTTCCATCCATGGAATTGTTGATGGTAGTGGTGACGGATCATGATGATAAACCATTCGGTGATGTTAACAATATTGTTATGGTAATTGTTATTGTTATTGCTAGTATTATTGGTAGCAATGATATGGTGAATACAATACTGATTAAATCGTAGTATGGTTCTCTTTAATATGGTTGACTTTTATACATGCACCAATTTAATTTTGAGTTTGTACATAAGGTTGCAGGAGCCAAATTGTAAAAGCCTCTTTGGGCCATTCAATAAAATCTCTCCTCGAACCACAGGAAGGTTCCGAGATGGCCAAGGCTAGTCTACTGGTCTGGTGCCACCACTGAGCTTGAAATTAAATTATATACAATTTACAGTGGGAGTCCTTCATTTAGATTGTTCACAATTTTAATTTAGATGAAAAGGGGTTAAAAATTTAACCTTCTTTTGCAGATCTTAGGCCCGCACAAATAAAATTCCGCTGAAGCCATTGGGAAACACTACCTTTAAAAATTATTTTTTTACAAATTCAAAACTGAATTTCGCGGCTTTTGCGGTGTGGTGTCATGTTATACGATTATTTCTACACAGATTTTATACTCTGATACTATTGACTCTGATAGTCCAGTTTTGTTTTTGACCAAATAGGCCCCTGCAACTTTAAGCAGGTCACATGACCGACAGGTGTCAGAAACTTGGACAAGTTATCCCCAAGAAATTGTGATTTGTTTGAGAAAGATTAGTCCGGGTTTATAGCAGCTACTTTATGTTGCCTGGTTTACAGATTGTTGTAGCAGTGACAGGAGCAGTAGCAGTAGTGGTAATACTAGCGGAGGTGGTAAGGTATTTTTAATAATGACGTGGTGGTGTGGTGATGACATTTTGATGATGATACGATAATGATGATGGTAATGATGATGATGATGATAATGATGATGATGATGATGATGATGATGATGATGATGATGATGATACAATGATGACGATAATAATAATAATAATAATAATATACTTCATTCGCATGGCGCCAACTCCCCACTCTGCGGATCCTTACCGCTTTCTCTGTTTCACCTTCCGAAGAACTCACAAACAAGAGAACAATCAAAGGCATATGAGACTCGTCTATTTTATAGAACGCGATTCGACAGTCAACCTCAATCATATATCGATGATGATGATGATGACGATGACTATGATGATGATGATGATGATGATGATGATGATGATGATGATGATTAATGTGATGATGATGATTAATGTGATGATCATGTTGATGAAGATCTCTGGAAACCACCCTTGATACTTTTTTTTTGGACAATCAACTCCTGTGTTCTAAATTCATTCCCCAATTTGTCTTTCAAAGAAGGAGGGTCGCAGCAACCGAACAGTAATATCTTTGTAGAAAAATCCGTTTAAGTTTCAATTAATAAAATCGCCTGGAGTTATAGTGAGGCTTACAATTTATTTTTTTTACGTTTTACAAATTTTTAATTAGTGCAAGTGGACCCTGTTCAAAAAATCTTATATTTCTCCAGAATTATATCACAGCTGAAATATGTATGACATTGATTTCAAAAACAAATACTGTATGTACCAGTTTTACTCATTAATTTTCATCCTTTATTATATATAGATCCAACCAACAACAATATTTTTCAGAAGGATTTGACCACTGACCAGTATCGTCCAAAACTGAAGACCTTAGACCACCGTGTACGAATGAGCGAATACTTTATGATGTTAATGATGATGATGACGATAATAATGATTTTGATGTTGTTGATAATGGTAATGCTCAGGAGGGCAGGGACTATCGTCATCTGTAGACTATTGCAATGATAGTTATGGCTCTTTCTATTGCTACAGTTTTCCTAGCTTAATTGTTGTACTTCTCTCTATCGCCCACAGTCCACTCCACCTTTCTTTTGTTTCAGCGAGGAGTACAATTATAATGATAAAATAATAAAAATGTTCAGATTGAAATAAGGCGGTTCTTCTTTCAGATATATATNCTGTCAACTCATGTGTTCTAAATTCATTCACACTTTCTCTTTGAAAGAAGTAAGGAGAGCAGCAGCCAAACATCAATATCTTTATGCAAAATTTCGGTTATGTTTCAATTAATAAAATCACCTGGAGAGTTATAGTGGCGTTCACAATTTATTCTTTTACTTTTTACAAATATGAATATAATGCAAGTCGACCCCATTCGAAATATCTATTATTTCTCCAGAAGTATGTCATGGGTGTAATATGTATGACATTGATTTCAAACACAAATATCTACCATTTTTATTCATTAATTTTCATCCTTTATTATATAGACCCAACCAACACCAATATTTTTCAAATGAATTTGACCAATTACCCGTACCGCCCACAGCTGAAGACTATAGAGTATTTCTATATGAAAATCACCGCTAAATGGCAACCCCTTCCAATCGCAACGTTCCCCGTGCTCCTGATAAGTTACGATTAAGCGAAGTTGATTCTAGTTTTAAATTCATTGTTGACGTTGTCCACTGAGCATAAAGAAAATTGTTTTCATACATTGTTTTATCAGTGAAATTTGCAGTTTAAAAAAAGTTCAGTGAAAACGGATAAAAAGCGTTACAATTATCCAGTTAATTTTACTGGCGACTCTGGTTAATCGAAGTATAGATAATCAAACCAATGAAGTGAATCACAAACTCAGGAATGTGCATCCATAATAATCTTTAGTAGTATTTTTAAATGTGTGGTCCATCCTATACAATCCGTCCATGTGCAGATGATAGCTTTTTGTCTGCAATACGAAACCGACCCCGAAACCGCTGATAACAGCATTTGTCCATTTCGAAGTACGGCTCTGAAATCTCAGACAGAATGACCGATTGATTCCGCCATCCATATTATATCCACCTGTCCGTTCTCTTTACAGTAAAAAGTTTTAGCTACCAACATTTGTCATTGTTGTCATGGGCGTCTGTCTATGCTGCCCTGTGGTCTTGCAATGTTTCAATCCCGTTCTCAAAACTCTTCTCTGCACCGCCTGGTATCAAATTCGGCCAATCTGACGTGAAGAGGGAAACGCCCACTCAAGTGACGACATTGTGTACCCGCTTGCGTCACTGATGACGTCACTGAGCGACCGAGGGGACCGAGCTGGTAATTAAATCATTGTTTGCGGAGTGTTCTCGTCTGCCCTCTTCATCAACCTTGAAAATTAACAGATTTAACTACGCCGGCCTCTCAAGATTTAATGGAAATTGTGCGAAATAATCTGTGCCTCCCAAATCGGCCTGTGTTGAGAAAAGACTTCGCAGCTGTGCTGTCGAGAAATGATTGTTTGTCCAGTCGGCCTTGACAATGACCCGTCCCAGGTTTTTGTTGTCTAGCTAAGGGATGGAAAGGCGTCAATGTATACTGAATATCAGTGTTGACTTAGCTGGAAGAGTTCCTCTGTGTATGTCAAGTCCCAAGCCGCTCGTGTTGCCTGTTGATGTTAGGCATTCAGATTTTGTGTATCGTTTCTGCTAGCTGTAACGGTAAGGGGTAAAGAAACACCCAGCCAATGCTTTGTCTGTGTTGACCCAAAGTCTCTAAGTCTCTTCTGCTGGCTGTTTTGACGCACACGGGTGGAGAACAGTCTGCACATCGGCGTTGTGCCTTCGGGAAAGTCCGAAGTGGTTGCCAGGCCGTATCTCTTGGGAGAAGGACCTCGACCTGCAATTGCAGTTAGGAACAGTAACGGTAGAGTGACTGGCGTGGGAAAGATGCATCCACCAAGTCTCTGCCATCAGGTATCAGTAACAGGGCACCTGTGTTTGGGCTGGTTATCAGCCAGAAAGGTTGCTGTGTCAGTCTTGACCAACAGTTTCTGCCGTAAGCAAAAATTTCGTAAATGACTCGTTAATTGATTCTATTCCGCATATTTTGGCCAGTTTGCTTCTTTATTTTCACATCATCTTAATCCCATACCTTTGTGTTTCTTAGCTACCATCAAATCTAAAATATTATCAAAGACATTCCCCTGTCCTCTCCTCTCTCTTCCTTGTGACCAAAGCTGCTCCCCCCCCC
>JAWQUT010000134.1:919250-929318 GCA_033807755.1 Ellobium chinense | reverse complement strand
TAAAAAAAAAAAAAAAACGAAGCCGGACATCTTTTCCAATGGCTTATTTATACTCCATGAAGGTGGACAAGTTTCTTGGAATAAAGAGAAAAAACTATATGTATTTTATATGTGAAAGCTCTGTTGAGAGAAAAGCAAGGAAATAAAGTCAACAGATTTAATCATCTGAATCGTACAATACACAAGAAATCACAGATCATAGAAAAATGGCCAAATGATAAAACATCCGAGGTTAAATTAAACTAATGTTGCAAAGAACAAATCTTAAATTTTCAAAGTTTTTTCTACAGTTTTAATTACTTTCTACTGTCCAGAGATTTCCCAGTACCTTGAGGGTTTGTCAAGTCGTCTCGAGGAGTAGTAGAAGGTATACAGCAGCACTGATCATTTAACAAAACTGTTGTAATTAATAATAATTAAATTCCAATCCATAATTTGGATCCAGTTTATTATATCAGACTGCATTCATTATTCATCTCGTGTGAAGCAGAGCGAACAGCAAGAAAATCATTATTACAGAAACATCGATCATTATAAATGATGTCACTAACATAGAGACCCTAAATCTGTATATGAACTGATTTTCTTTTCCGGTGAATCTTTGACAGCCGTGCTTGTTGACTACATGTTACCAAGTGAAAATTGGTGCGTTTTGAATGAATAGTAATGTTTCCTGCCGATAATGACCTTTCAGCGACTTCTGGGAAATGGTAGATAGTCTATTTTGCTTCTGCGGAGTTTTATTCTGTGAAGTAAACAAAACTACAATTTTTGGTTATGGGTCAGTTTTACGCAATAGTTAAAATAATCTCAACCTCTCATTCATTGATTATTGGGAAAAAAGGAGGTTATGAGCAAATACAACTTAACATGACACTTGACCGCGCCAACGAAAATGTCAATTAACAGGAACGTGACAAGATTACACTTTATCTGCACACTTCTTAGATTTTATTTGTCTTTATTTGACGGTAATGTATGAAATAGTTCTCTAGATCGAGAGCTCTGCCCTATTTAAAGACATGCAAGCTCCCCAGAAATTATTTCCCTAAGTTTAACAAGTTTATTAGGAATAAGCCCAGACTACAAATGTGGTATATGGGCAAAGATGAGCATCAGGGAATCTTTCAGCAAATGACGTCTTTATGCTTCGAAAGAGGCCTCAGTCATTTTCCATACATATGAGAGNGTGAGAAAGAAGCGATTATGACAAAACTGTGTATTTTTGCATCTGTAGTTTTGACAGAAAAATATTAGCACATTTTAGTTGTTTGTAACATGTGATTTGAATTATGATATCATAAACAACATGGTATTATTCAAAAATGACCTAAGTCTGACTTTAGCTATTTTCGAAGCAAGGTGGAGGTGATATGCTGCCTTTCTTTAACTTTGTCTAGAATTGATGTCCTGTTCGTCGAGAATTTTTTTTTTTTAACATTACTTATGAGCATGCGATACCCTTGTGCATAAACTCCTATCTAGAACTGCCATGATAGACATTATAAAAAAAAAAAACTTCAACTTTCAAAATCAAAGGTAACTATCAACAACCAACGACAACAACAGCAGCAACAACAACAACAAACCTACACAAGATATCAGGCTATATTTATCGTCCCCTCCTCTCCGATTTTACAAAATAAAAACGAAAAAAAACAAAAAACCAGGTGACACCTGAAAATGTAGCAAAATTGCGCAGCAGTTACAGCCCTTGCATGTACCAGGACGTCCAATCGCCATCGCTTCCACTTCCAGACTTGCCACATTGTAATTTTTTTTTTTCTTCTTCTTCTTCTCCTGGTCTGTCGTGCCTATCTTGGTGTCTGTCACGACTGTGGTCCGCAGCCATCATTTTGTGTGCGGAACGTGAGCCCGAGCGGCGTGTTTCACTACCTACTCGAGTGTACGAGGGCACTACTAGCGACTTTAATGACATCCAAATGACATGTCATAAAATGGCTTCGAGGGCCGGGTAGTAAAATATGACGTCATCTGGTTGACGGGTTTACGCAGCGGGAAGGACCCGGGTTACGACCTCCGAACAAACACCGTCGGCTGGGTTGGCAGAATTATAGAGCGCAACTTCACGGTCGAGATTCGATTGTCTCTAATGCTGCACTTTTTTTTTTTTTAAACGGCGATACGGCTGCCTACACCATGGTCTGGGATAGTTTATTTCACTTAATGACAATTCGGATTATTGCAAATACCAGTCGACTCTGCTTAATCGGAATTCGAATAATCGCAACATTTTTCACATAACATATACACACACACACACACACATACAGAGTTAAATTCGTAAATCATACAGTGAATTTTATATGAACAACAGCGTTTTTGTCATGTGGAAACTGTTGTGATTAAACAGAGTTTGTGATTAGATTATCCAAACTTCGATTAAGCATAGTGAACAATTAAATTCACTAGATAATTGCAGTTTTGTTGTTTTTTTCACCGTTCCGAAGGAGTTAAAAGGAAGTATCGAAGGAGTTAAAAGGAAGTATTATACATCTTTATGATATGTGGGAATACTTCGATTAAGCATAAGTTGGTATTAAGCGAAGTTGACTCTAAGTCCATTTCTGACNAGAGAGAGTTAAATTCTTAATTCATTCAGTGAATTTTATGTGAACAACAGCGTTTTTGTCATGTGGAAACTGTTGTGATTAAACAGAGTTTGTGATTATCCAAACTTTGATTAAGCATAGTGAACTGTAAAATTCACTGGATAATTGCAGTTTGTTTTTTGTTCTTTCACCGTCCGAAGGAGTTAAAAGGAAGTATTATACATCTTTATGATATGGCGGGAATACTTCGATTAAGCATAAGTTGGTATTAAGCGAAGTTGACTCTAAGTCCATTTCTGACTTTCCTAAAGGACAGTTCAGCTATGGTACCCAAAATAACTTGCTGAACGAGGATTTTTTTTTTCCTCTTTTGTATCCAAGCCATAGTCCCGCCCAGCTGGCATTAGCCAGAGTTGTGTATTGGCCCCCTGATTTATGCCACTGATTTTGTCAAGTGTGTTTGAGAAGTACCTGGTAGCAGGTATCCGTGTGAAGCAGTTATGAGGACAATAAAAATTGAAATGCATTCAAACTCAGCCATTACTTCAACTTACCGCTTTTTAAAAGCGCCGTATAAGAATGCTCTGCGCCAGATGAGAATGCTCTACGCGGTATAAGAATGGTTTGTTTACTCTTCCAAAAGCTATTTGGTTTGAGAATTGTGTTTCTAAAGAGGACGAAATGGCAGCACTTGATTAAAATTCATGGGCGAACGTAGTTCGTTTTCACATGAAGCTATGAAGCTGTAAATTACCCATTGGATGATCAAGAACAATACATCTATATTTATGTTCACATTTGTCAGCCATCCACTCGCAGCTGATCCATTGTTCGCTTGTCCTTTTCTGATCCATCCCACCATATCCGACCCTACCCCCACATCCCAAAAATTTTGTTTCATATCCATTAAAAAATATCATCCGAAAAGAACNAGAATGCTCTACGCGGTATAAGAATGGTTTGTTTACTCTTCCAAAAGCTATTTGGTTTGAGAATTGTGTTTCTAAAGAGGACGAAATGGCAGCACTTGATTAAAATTCATGAGCGAACGTAGTTCGTTTTCACATGAAGCTATGAAGCTGTAAATTACCCATTGGATGATCAAGAACAATACATCTATATTTATGTTTACATTTGTCAGCCATCCACTCCCAGCTGATCCATTGTTCGCTTGTCCTTTTCTGATCCATCCCACCATACCCGACCCTACCCTCACATCCCAAAAATTTGTTTTCATATCCATTAAAAAATATCATCCGAAAAGAACGTGCAGTTTTTTAACCACCACTACCTCCCTCCTCCCATCCCGGTCTAGGTAAAGTTAGGATCGGTTTTTACATATGACTGAAAAACTGCAATTTGAACCTCACTGTCTGAATGGGTCTCTGAAAATTTTTCATTTTTTTTTTTTTTTTTTAGAGGGGGGNGGGGGGGGGGGGGGGGGGGGGGTGCATTTCTGGCACTTTTATGATAATCTATTCAGTATATTTATGTATTATGGTGTTTATGATCTGCTGATCATTATGTGTCATAATGTTGGTATTTTTATTCATGCGACATAATATTTAGCATAAAAAATATTGAACATAATAATTAACAACACAATGACCGGCAGTGGTATGCGTATTGTGAATGCTTCAACTGTCATTTTCTAACATTTCAAGCAAGATAATAGCGAAGCATTCTTCACAAATTCATTTGTTATACGGGCTTATTCTCTGTCATTAGGCAAGATTTCTACAGCTCCCCTTAGCTTAGGGTCATGCTTTATCATGTCTAGATGCGGCCTCATAAGAAGAAAAAAATGGACATAGAAAGAAGAAAGAAAGAAAGAAAGAAAGAAAGAAAGAAAGAAAGAAAGAAAGAAAGAAAGAAAAATAAACTAGTCTATTGTGATGCATACATACTCTATATATTCAGTAGACTTCACCCTCCTGTTTCAACTTCCAACAATAGGAGAACAATACATATTATGTATTTTCTCCTGTTGTTGGAAGTTGAAACTGAATTAGACTTTAAACTCTAGTTTCAACTTCCAACAACAGGAGAAAAGTACATAACATGTATTTTTCTCCTGGTGTTGGAAATTGAAACTGGAGTTTAAGGACCATTGAATATTTAATGCTTTGTGTGGTGGTCACAGCTGTCAGGTTTTTTGTTTTTCTCTAAAAGGTATTACAGTGAACTCCGCTTTTTTACAACTCTTACTAGCAGGATGAACCTTGCGATTGACAGGAGATGCAATAATCTAATGACTTTTAAACAGATACTAAGCTTACAGTATCCGGGTACCGATAACAATAATTTTATTTACTTCAAAGTACCAGCTGTAAATGCGCTATAATACAACAGTGTTCTTAACTATTAATTCACTCGCTCACTCATCCAAATCGTTCTTCCTTCCATCACTTGCTCACTCTACCCCTCCTCTCTCTCTCTCTCTCTCTCTCTCTCTCTCTCCCTCCTATCTCATACCTTCACACTCACATTAATGAAACGTCCGATTTAGAAGTTAGATATAGAGCTCGAAACAGCTGAGTACTACTGCATGCTGACGGCACGAAGGCACTGCTACTGCTAGATACTGATGCCATTACGACAAAGTCTCTATTAAGCAGAATTTGCGATTAAGTACAGTCGAGTGTATCTAACAACTTTTTAAATGATTAATACTGATAATAACTTTTTATTATCTAATTATTAGCAAACGTACATCATGAGTCTACATAAAGCAAAACCTGGACACTAGACCCATCCTACGAATCAAGCATTTGAGCGTGTATTAGCAGAAGGATGTATTATAAAGATAGATAAAAAGAAATAAGTCACCCTTATTTACTCTGAAGGGAACACGTTTTACAGTGCTAGACAATGGTATCCATTATATTTATTCATGATGATGCATACATAATGACGGTGTACATAATACATATGATAATGTCATACATCACAAATCAAATCTATGACAAATTCATTGTTATTCGCAATAGTGCAGCCCTTTTGTTCCCAAGCTCGAAACCCAGGGCTGGGTTTGTTTGACTCCTGTAATTTGACAAAATGGGGAGCCATACCCTTTTCTTAGCGAAGAAAATATCAGTCTTTAGGAAAGCCAATATGGCTGCTACTAATAATGACAATAATATTAATAATGATAATACATAGCATTTATATAGCGCTCATCCCTGTAGATACAGGCTCTGAGCGCTTTACATAGAGAAGTAAATAAGATCATAATTATAATATTCAGCTCATACACCCAATCATACTACACTCTGTACACATGTTCTGCAATGCAGATGATAAAAAAATGCGGAAGAGACAGGAAACAGTGCATTGATTTGCGAGTGGTGCTTGCTTTACATATTATTATATCTTTGCCTCATTCATCAGCATACAGTCCACAGTTGATTCTTATCGCATTCTCCTCCGACTAAAGGCCTTTGATAAGATGTTCCACTACTAAATTTGACATCGAGGATGCTTGCCGTCATGTTGCCTCGACTTTTCTTCTGGTTTTGTACAAAAAGATGACACATTTCTAATAAACCTCTAGTAGGTGTGCACCCTCCGTCACTATGACTGTCGCCCACCTACCAAAAATATACCCCATGTATTCATGAACATGTTAAGTATAGCACTGTTCAGAATGCTTCATTTTAAAGAAATACCCCTATGCGATATTTGGATGAGGGTGTGCTATGGAGAGGATTCCGTTCAGCGATAGCTGTGTCAAAGAAGGTATAATAGTCTTGGTAGTATTAAAATGTTCCCACTGTTCTTATGGGAAGTTATTAAGTTTAGAACTACAGTATTACATATAGATTGCCTATAGAAGTTGGTATACATGTTACTGATTCGGCTGCTCTTGAACTTTTACTCTTCGTCTCAATGCTATTTTGTGAAACTGACAAGTTATCTGCAGCTGCTCTGAGGAATGTAGGTATACACAGCCACATTGATATAAAAACAGTTTGTAATAAATGTAAGACAGACATGAGCGACAAAATATCAGTATCTTCTATGCTATCCAAAATTCAAGAGTAAGAGAAGAAGGTATTTTCTACAGGGCTGCCGTGAATGGCTAAATACTGAGAACGCATCATATTAAAATAATTAGGAATGTCATACATTCGTGAAAATTTTGTGAATAAAAGTATTTTGCAGTTTGAATGATGTCATTATGTGAATTTTTTTTTCCTCCTTCATTACTGGCCTTACATAATGTAACAGATTCAAAAATCATCCCTTTCAACATATTATTTTCGAAATGCATGTGCCCTCGATTTTTATCCTCTCTCCTCATTTAAGTGTATATATTCATAGATCTGGTGCTAGGTTTAAATGGAACAGTAAATATTGTTATCCCGTCAATCATCACAACTAAGGAAGTCAAAGAGCCGAAACACTTGTTACACGAGGGTATCTTTCTCTGAAGATCTTTTGTTGCTTCGCTCTCCGAAGAAATGAGTTTCCTATCCTTGTTTTCGGAATGTATGTAGCCCCCTATTTTTTTTGGCCTCTCTTCACGAATTTGTAGGGCCAATGTATGCTTTGCTCTGATGTAAAAACCTACTGGGCTTAAATGAGAGATTGTTATTGTTATTGTTGTTATTATTATTATTGTTGTTGTTAATGTTGTTATTGTTATTGTTATTGAAAGTCTTCACATGGTAGTGAAGTAAAAGATCAGTACCATAGCATACAGACTTCATCTTTACCAGTGGTAATACGGCTAGTCCTTTTTTCCAATGCCATTCACTATGAATATGATCAACAGAAGTGTTATGAAATGATGTTGAGGCCCACCTGAGTATGCCCACCTGCAGGCGTTGCATACCTGATGCATCAAACAATACATGCTCTGAGTGGGAGAGTGGACAATAAAATTTAACAACCATGTCTAGTATCCAGTTCGGTGCTCATTTCACGCCCAAGAGACACTGGCCCCATTACTGACTTGTAAAATTCTTGTTTAGAATAAGGTTGAGATCCCAGAATAAAAAAATTCTACAGAAGCGCTAGACTAGTAGCTATTTCCTGAATATCGCGAAACGTCATTATTGGCCGGAGATTACATCTCCTACCAATAAATTTTATGCTTACAAAACGCGACGATCAGCACGTAGCAACACGCTGTCAGCAAACACGATTGTCATAGAGACGCCGGAGAAAAGCAGAGTGGTTCTCATGGAGATATAGGGAGTCTCTGTCAATAACGTCACTTATACTTGACATCGAGAGTAGAGTTTGTTGTTGTTGTTTTGGTTTTTTTCGCCTCTATACATTGGACAGACATAGGTTTGAGCCCCATCCCATGTCTGTCCCTAGAATAACAATAGAAAAACTCGCGCTTTGATGTGGACATATACGATGTACATAAAGTTTCACCACCCTTTCAGTAGGATTAGAGTTAGATAAGGAACAGCACACTATTGCTTCTCCCTTTCTTACTTTATTCAACATTCTCTATGTCAAATCCGGATGTCAACCACAGTCTCGCCATGACGAGGGGAAGAGGAGAAGGGCGGACGCGAATCTGCTAGCTACAGTACACTCGTGGCAGGGACAGGTTAAAAATAGCAACTGTGACGTTACTCCTTGCTATTGCCAGGAACGCACGGTACATTCGTTACAAGTACGGGTGAAACTAGCAGCTGTGACATTACTCACTACTTGTCACTCAGTTAAGTATAGCTCGCTAGTGCCGGGAAAGCAAGATACACCTGTGACAAGTACGGGTGAAACTAGCAGCTGTGACATTACTCACTACTTGTCACTCAGTAAAGTATAGCTTGCTAGTGCTGGGAAAGCAAGATACACTTGTGACATGTGCGGGTGAAAATAGCAGCTGTGACATTACTGACCACTCGCCACGCAGTATAGTCTAGCGTGGTATATAGTTTAGTGAACCCCTGCGTTTCGATAGCTCAGTAATCAGAACACTTGGCTTGAGAACCAAGGGTTCGGTGTTCGATCCTCATTGTGAGCATGTGTTTTTTGTTGTCGTTGTTTTTCTCTTTAATGAATAAGAAACATATGGAGTCTATCCTTAATCTTTTCATTATTATCCACATGTCTTCTCCTATGAAAAGATTTCTTTATGGAGACATAATAAACACATGTGTACTCTAGATAGCGAATTCGCTGGCAGAACACGATACTGGAATGTGAATATAATGCATTATGTAAACTGAAACGTTGTGGTAGCAGAAAGATGGAGTGCGACGCGACAGATCAACAAAATGCCCCTCATTCTTGAACAAGACACCAAACATCCCAGTCTACACGCAGACAACTTTCACCCGTGTAAATGAAAACATCATTACATAGACGAACTTTGTTTTGTGTGAAAATACAGCACTATTTACACCAAGTGTCACTCCCCTAACAACCAATTTTACGCCTAACGTTGGCGAATAATACATCTCAGAGCCCTCCTGTTTCGAGTTTTTAATATCCTCCGTCACCAGAAAACTTGCCAGGGGCGATTCTTGAGTCCCCCCAGTGTCGTCGACGGCGCGCTCATGTCTCACAATCAATGTACAAAAAGTAAAAGGTTAGAGAAATGGGGTTCTTAGAACGTCGGCGCAATTCTTCCGCGATTGTCTCTAGCCAATCTTTTTTTGTGCAGGAAACACAAAAGACATTTTTGACACGTTTTCATTCAAAGTCCGTGTAATTTCACTGCCAGGCAATGAGTGATAATACCGCTTTAAAGGCTTGTTGGTGTAAAGAGACGAGACGAGAAAGGGGGGCAGGTCGAGGGGAAAAAAAAAAGAAAAGATAAAAAACGACACAGTTTCTCTCTTTGTCAACCCACCCAAGTTATCCGATAACGTGGCTGGTGTGCAACCCAGGGTTGCCACTTAGGACCTTGCCATTTCATCAGATTAGGTGCCAGATTTTTACCAGATAGTATTTGGTGTCACCAGATGTCCAAGTTTCACTTCTCTTAAGCTTCAAACAGAAATTGAAATAATTGCTTAAACGCACTACATACTACAACGACAATTAGATTGCTCTATTTTGTTTATCAAAGTTATTAAAAAATATGAAAAGTACATACCCAAAGACCGCATCATATTATAAATTATAAAAGACAGATAACGTTTTTGCGCAGGCACCCCTCAGTATTTAATTTTTCTTGTTTTCCAAGAAATCCGAGTGAAGTTTAACAAGCCAACGTTGTATGTTTCTGAACAAAACTTAAGCCTAACACAATTTGGTTAAAAAGTCATAACGAAACAAGTCACACGGAAAAAGTCACATATTATTTTATGTTCAAAATTACAAGTTAAAGCAGGGATGTGCTGATTTATGTTAACTTTCGATTTCTTGTTTAATATAGAGGAGGCTTTAAATACCTACCTATGCAGTGGGATGTCATGCAACTTTTTCTCATGTGACGTGTTTTTTTTTCTGTAATTTTTTGTCCCGTATCACCCTTTATTTTTTGAACTTCTAATAATAGGTTGGACAGACCTTCACACCCTCC
>JAWQUT010000134.1:908883-919239 GCA_033807755.1 Ellobium chinense | reverse complement strand
CCCCCCTTTCTTTTTTGTTCTGTGAATCTCTCATTTTTCTCCACTACTTGCTTTTTCTCACCAAATTTTTGTAACTGTTCAATTTCCTTTACCATATCACTAGACCAAGGTCGATTTCCCCAGATCTGGTGAAAAAAAAATCACCAAGAACGGCATCCCCTTGGTGCAGCAACCCTTCGCCGGAAACCGGCTTGAGGACTAGCAGTCCCGCGGCGAGCAGCCGTGTACGTTTCTAATTGGGTGGGAGGAGCGAAAGGAATTCTGCGTCAATTTTCCGAGCCTGGCGATTTGAAAAGATTTCCTCGCCAGATGATTAATTCATGAAACGGGTCCCTTGTGAATGCCAGCCGGGCATTGTGGCCGGTGAATATCCTCGCGGCATGGGGTCCCCCCGCCAGAAATCCACCGAGGGATGAATGCGAGTTGAGAAGGAGATTCTAAGCTCCTTCCAACAGGAGGACCCCTGCTCGGTTTAATGACAGCTCCGCCAAGCGGCAACCTACCCCTTACACCCGGACCCGTCTTGTGGACGACTGCGGTAGAGCTAAATATTGTTTATCCCGGATTTGAATGAGCCCAGTTGCAATTTGTCATAACCGCTTTCCTGCAGGTTTTGCGCCGGGAATTTCAACCCATTTTGACAGCTTAATCACACGCTCTACGCCGGCCATGAAAAGGGGTCTTGCAATAGTGCGTTCCGTCCAGCCGGGCCCGGGCCAGCCAGCCCAGGTGCTGAGAGGGAGTGTTGGCCCCCGTGAGATAGAGAAACAGGAAGCTTAAGCCGGAAAACTGATGAGCTACTGGAATACGCTTGGATGTGTAGAAAATTTATGAAGAAATGGGAGGTGCTTAGATCTTTTAAGAAGGCGGGGGAGAACTCCAGAAAATTGCTGAGGAGTGTTTAGACATGCTGGCCACAGCCTACAAATTCACATTATTTTTGTCAAAAAATTTAAACCACGTTCACTTTCCGTACGGCTTGACCATTTCTGAGAAAACACCGCTTGAAAGTCGAGATTTTCATTCTGCGTACGCCGCCATTACTCGTATTGCGTGACGTCATAAGCGAGAAAAGTTAGCATGCAGACGCATGCGCAAACCATCTGGACTAATCGTCCGCTAGGCTATCTTGCTTTCTGACGTTACACAGCACTACTGATGGCGGCGTCCGCAGGGTGAAAATCGACACATTCCTGAGGTCTGTTTCTAGGAACTGTCAGGCGGAAGGAAAAATATATGTGATGACTACATTTTATGAAAAAAAAATAACGGAGACTCATTAGACTGTGAAGCAAATAATTATCCCTGTCCCTTTAAAGCGGTCCTCGGAAAATATGGCTTGATATATTCGGCCTAGAAAGGTGACCGTGTTGTCAGGGCTTTATAAAAGGGCGTCTCTTTCACTTTAAACAAGCAGAGTATTGTTCAAAATTTAATAGCCGTTTCGCTTCCCCGAGATAATGAATACTATATTCATGATATCGTTTAGATTCGACAAGCTCACTGATTACTTCACAAGATTTGCACTGTGATCGCCTCGCCAATGTCACATGTCATTTGTGTGCAGTTTATTGAGTTCAAAGGCGGGTTATTATTCGATATTGCTCATTTAGGACATATTATATGTATTGTTTGAGCTGAATAATATAATTGTTATTGAGTTATATTGTTGTTGATGAAAGGTGATCTGTCAGAGTGGTGTCATAGGACAGTCTTAAGTTAGTGTTAAAGAAATGCCACAAGGCATCACTAGGACTGAGGATAAAGATATGTAAACCAGGAAGTAAGAGACTATGTCATCCAATGAATGCGAATGTTTCATATAGCAACAGCCAATTAGCTTCCTCAATAAACACCAGTTTGGTTTTGATTGACTCATTCATTTTAACCGAACGTTCTACAAAATTCCTGGTCTTTTGAGATTTTCTGCATGTTAGCAGCACTTTGAATACGTTGGAGGAGGAAAAGGATTTTCATTGGAGAGTCATTTCCAACCAATAGTCCAAGAATGTTTGGATGCCACACAAGCTTTTGGAAATGCAGTCTGGGAAAGCTAGAGACGCCTTTGCCTGTTTTGAACATAGCCTGGAAAACGACGACATGAAAATGTCTGAACAACAAAAGTTTTTCAGATGTTTGTCAAACAGATTCCAGATCACTGATAACATAAAATCAAGAGTTCTCCATTTCAGTAAAATAGAGAGTATGGAATGAAAGGCTTCAAGAATTCTGAGCAAAAATTTAAACCGTAATAATTAAAGTTGTCTAACATGAACTGAAATTAACATAAACCTGTTAACGATCTTCATCCATGAAGAAAATCTTTAGGAATGAACTTAAACAAGCAAACTAACAAAAAACCTAAATCTCATTCACTCACGATTACGTACATAATGTAGCAGTTCTGCCTGCCTGAAGCTGATATCAAATTAACATCAGCATTTTTACTCTCGTCACTTCATTTTTTAAAAAAAGATATTCTTTTCTATTGGCTAAACTCCATCTTTTAATCCCTCTTTAATGGCCCGCATCATGGTTATTGATATCAGCACTTGTGAGAGTCTGCACTTCCTGGAGACAGGCATCCATATCGAGGATTAATAGCCCACACTCTAGGGTTCGCTTGATACTTTTACACATCAGTTCCAGTGGCGTCATTTTAAGAAAACTGTTGGTTTTCAACTTTCATACGAACGGCCCATCAAAATAAAAACTTAATTTTCAGGTTCTTGTCAATAAATCAACTAATGATCAGTTATACACACAGCAGTCGTGAAAGACACATTAATAGCTATGGACTACGCATAAACACGATCTTATTAGTCGAACAGTCCCTTAATGGGCGCTTATTTTAATTTTTAAAAGGTAGACAACTGTATTTAATAAATATAAAAAAATTCGAAAACAACACCACCGCTTAATCTCATTCTCTGTTTAATCACAGCTTCTTGCATGAACCCGGGCACTTTAGATTAAGCGGAATCCGCCGTACTGCAATCTTCAACTCCAAGTGTTAACTTAAAGAGAGGGGGAAGAGTATGAGCCATTTGGTGAACACTCTTCTGTTTGTTTGCTTATCTTGTTCCGATACATTAATCTGGAGCAGCCAGGATTGCCAGACGCTAGGAGAAGTTCGACAGCTCTCCGATGACAAGAGCTACTTGTCCCAAGGAGGGAAGAAGTTGATACCAGCCATTTCTTACGCCGGCAAGTTGGGTTGACACCCCCCTGGTGCCGCCTGGACAGGCCATGAATAGCTCTGGCGTGTAATTACAAACTTATTGACTGCGATATGATGCCGGGTGCTCGCAAACATCCACCTCCTTCTGCAGGAAAGTCTTCACAGCTCGTGTGCGCATGAGTGGACGCTTTGAGCCAGCCCAGAGTCTGAAAACAATGGAACCACAATGCATCTTGTAAAGAGATGATGGGACGGCGGGGGGGACAAGAGAAAGTCTTCCGTTTTTATTCTTCTTTCTCTCTCGCTCTTGTCTTTTTTTGTTTCTCCCTCATCTTCCTGTGCCTCCGGGAGTCCCAAGCTTGATTCAAAGTGGCTACAGTATCAGATAGGTACCCAAGGCAAACCCACTTCAAGTCTCGCTCACAAACGAAGCGTGCATCCAAGTGTGAGTTGTCAAAGGAAGCTCTCCCAGGGTCCAAGCGCTGCTTATTCTCGCCTCATTTCCTCCCTTTATTCTTGTTTGTTTCTTTGTTGCCAACATTTGATGGGAATGACGACCCGTGACACATCTTGTTGCCAGGAGGATAAGCGAGAGAGAAAGAGCGAAAAAAAGAGTGATTTTTTAAAAAGCAAGTTAATTCACATGGAGTCACAAAGGAAGAAAGTTTAGAAGATAAAATGGGATTTTCAGACAGCGTGTGGTTGAAAGTGAAGATCAAAAGTTGAAACTTCTAGTCATTAACGAGAGGACTCGTGCTTAATATGGAGTGGTCCTTCTTCAGAAGAGCTGAGACAATTTTGGGGACGTTTCAATCCACCAAATGTTTCACACAGAGTGACACCGGGCAACACTGGAGCATGTTACGTTCATCTTGATTGGCTAATACTTGAACTTCACTGGGTACGCTTGTAAATGTGCATTTAAATTACATCTGGTCCTTTAGGGAGAAGATCAAACTCCTACAGCACACAAGTCATATCAGTTCAATTAAGCTCAAATGTTCAATGTATTTTCATACGTGACAGTCTAGTTTGTGACTGGTTTAGTTACCGTGAGACGAACAGAATCAACAGAGACTGTTAGAAAAGTATCGTAGAAGAACCGGAGCAGCAATGTTCAAAGATTTATGCTGCTGTGAAGAGGAGAACAAAAAAAAAATTCCTCTCTTTCCAAATATGTAAGTCAAGAAAGCATGGTCGGTCGTTGAGGTGTCATTTTTTGGTTCTATAATTCGTTTATATTCGTTCTTTGGACAAACGTTTTCTTCAAGAGAACGCTTTGTCCACCAACTCAGTTTGACTGTTACGCCACCAGCTCTTCAGACTTCTCTACATCGCTGCAGGTACACTCCACATTTCACCGTGAAAGCTCGGCACAGTGGACCAGGGAGCCTCAACTGTTTCACCATAGCGCCAGCGATTTCACTCTTTCTTCCCGACAATTGATTTTCTTCCATAACGGGGGTCCAATCACAGTGCAGCAGCAGCAGCCGCAGCAGCAGTGACAGCAACAACAGTAGCCAAATCACGAGATGTCGAAAAAGAAGAAGTGGCTAGACGCTGCCTCCGCGACCACGACAATGAATGTCTTGCAGGAGATCCCTCCGTCCCCCTGCAGTCCCGACAACAAAAGAGCGCTTCTCCTCAACATCTCAGCCCCGTCCAGTCTAATTGCAGGATCAGAGTAACCCATTAATTGCTTTAATTATGAGGGACAAGTTTGGACTGACAGAAGCCATAGCGGACCGCGAATTTGTGGGGCAAGATGGCTGCGCACGAGTGAATGTCTTTCATGGCCATGTCTGATGGGGTGACACTGATGTGTGATATAATGGAGCAGATTTTCTCAGCTTCTTTCGCAAGACGGCCAGCCATGTCCAATCGGAGAAGAAGTGTCTGAGATTGGAGGAAGTGGGAGACTTTTCACTTAATTACAACAGCCTCGACTCGGATTATTTTTTATTTCGAAAGAAAATGCTTGGAAGGGACACTGGATAACCCTTGCTCTCTTCAAATGTGAAATAAGACAATAGCGTTATTAACGCACCCCGCGCATAATTATGAAACATCAACAGCGAAAAGATGGACAACTACACCGTGTTCCCACGTTGTTGTTTTTTTAATGCTGATATTTTGAATTGCTAAAAATGTTGCTGTTGCTGCTCCAACTGCTGTTCTTTTAATGGTGATGATGACAGTCATGTTGTTGTTGCAACGTGGACCTCCTATAAACAACGCCAATTATCTTTATAAAAAAAAAATGTTGGGAAAGACAGTCAAAGATCTTTTGGATGTTCTTAAGATCGTCGCTTGGATGCAATACCGCGTTGAACGTCAGTTCTGACCGAAATTCGGATTTTCATGCTTCTGGTCCGCCAATTACGCCACGCATTTTTAAAGAATTATTATTTTATGAAAAAAAAAATTAAAAAAAACTCATACCTCTAGCTTCAACAGTTTCGTGGTACCATAGAAAACTGCGAAATATTATTTTTAAAAAATAATTCATAGACTGAAAATTGGAACACTGCAACTCACATTGTTCAGGCATTTGAAAATATGTCACTAATGAAAAGCCAGTGGTAGTGCCACTATCATTCTACCAGGGGGTCATTCTGTCATCTCACACCCCTTCCCCGATATAAGCCAGGGTCAGAGTTTAAGACACAGAGAATCGCTTTGGTGTATGCAATTTTACGACAACGAGACAGTTTTGATTGTTTCTGGTAACTTTGGATTCTGGCATTTATCGAGGTATTGCATCCAAGCGACGAGATAAACAAACAATAAATGTCTTCATTTGGGCTTGAAATAACGTCTTAATCACCACTATAATAAAACCCTGAAGCCAAACCACTTTCTGGATCCATTAGTACCACAATAAGGCCGTGTTAACTTTGATATCTCGAACGCGATAAGACTATTAATGAATCTGGGGAAAAAATCGACTTTGTAAACCAGACGGCCATCTTAAGTAAAGGACGTGATATCGAGAATTTGCTATAGTTCGCATAATTCATCAGCGTAGTGGGGGAAGACCAGAGAGAACTACCTAACATTGTAGTTTGGAATGAGACAAACAGAAAAGAAAAAAAGCATTCGTTGATAAACACAAGATTCGTTAATAGTTATCAGAGACATGATCTTGAGATTATTTTTGTGCTGGAAGCAGTTAGTAAATTTGCACGAGTCATTATGAAAGATGTTAAGTAACTTCAGGTATATTGAATGTTCGGGGTTGTTGAGCCCTCATTACACTACACATGTAATACTCTAAGAATTGTATCTCATATCCGCCAGTTCCTGATAAGATACTGTTGATGCCTTTTTTTTTTCTTTATTATTGTATTGATCTTATTTGGGATGCTCATAATTATGTTTTTACAACTTAAGCAAAATGAATGTTCTTGTATCTTGTTGTTTTGGTCATCTCAGGAAAGGTGTGAGCCAAGGAAATATCAACGTAATGGCCTCTAGTTGGGTTCTCTGTGTTACAGATGGACTGTCCTGAAGGGGATCTCGAATAGACCATTTTACTGTATTCATATCAGACTAAAACTTCGTAATGCTGAATTTGGCATCTTTAGTAAAACTCAGATCCTGGGAAAAGAAAGAGTGGATATTGCAAAACAAGGAGCAACCTGTCAGCAGCCACAATATCCAATATGACTCAAAACCACAAAGCCGATGATCAAGACAAATACGAAAGAAAAATGGATGAATCGATGGGCAGTGGGAATAACCAGCAGATCCATGTTTACGACAATTAATTATGACTGTTCCATAACCAAAGAACAGCATTAACTTCCTCAAGAGGCGTGACCAAGTGACTATTTTTCGCCTGAGAACAAATCAAGTACCACTGAACATGCACCTAAACAGAATACAGCTGCATGCAGATAGCCCTGGCATGCCTACTCTGCCCACATCCCTTTGAAACAGTAACACACAACCTATTTGACTGTCCAGCCCTGAAAGATTTGAGGACACACTACCTCCCGGAGAGACCGGACATTGGGAACACCTCATATGGTGATGGCTCACAATAACAGAGGGCCTGCACGCACCAATTATACCATGGCATCAGGTCAAGGGGCTCAAGCTGAAGAGGCCGCTGGATCGGGAAAGTAAAGTAAATAAAACTAAAAACTCAGCGTGAGTGAGAGGTACTCGTGCATGCATGACTAGGGATGTCTTTTCCTACCTATTTGCGTGACTGTCATTAACATCAGTTCATGCTCATGTTTTATTCCTTGGGATGCAGCATACAATCCACTCCCTAAATCTTTACACGTAATATTTACCCCCTGTAAACTACAGGCCAGTGGCACAGACAAATTACCGACGTAGTTCCTGAGTGCTGTGCATTCAATGTTATTAGATACTAGTCCATTGAGACTGTTCTCCACCTTGTTTCAGACACACAGATTTGCAGTCCCGGAAGATTAAACACATACAAAACAGCAAATTTATCCGGTATTTTGACTTGCAATGGAATGTAAAAACTTGGTTATGTTTAATCTAAGGGTGGCTGTGTCATATCTATATGTCTTGAAAGGAGAACTACGCTCCCACTAATTGCCTGGTTGGCTCAGATTTCCGTTTCAGCCGCCGGAAAAAAAAGCGGATGTGGCACGTAGCTTCACACCTCAATAAAAGACTCGTTAGGGGAGAAAACTAGAGATGATTCGCCTGGTTAGGCTGCGGCCAACAGTTCGCCCCTGGCTACAAGCGTAACATTACGTCACCAGTCGTCGGCAGGAAAATTAAAAAGAAAGAACGGAAAGAAATAAAGGGAAAAAAAGAAATTTGTTTCGGAAACATTTTAATGGGATAAAAACATGAGATGGAAACGGAGGCAACTTAATCCCTGCATTAACGGGGATGAGAAAACACTTCACTCTCTAGACGGAATCATTGTAGTCGATGTATTATCGTCTTGTCACAATAGTTGGAGTTTGGTCAATACCGATTTACTGTGTACATAATGCGTAAGACGGTAATTCTAGTTCTCCCCTCCCTCCCCGTCTCCTCTTTAATCACAGTTGTGTTAGCCATACTCCAAACTCTTGAGACTTCCACGACAATTAGTTCTCGCAGAGCAGGAAGCTGAGTCTGGAAAAAAAAAAAAAGAAAATCTAGAACGCCTGTACACGGCAAATCAAACAAAAATGTACATTACTGCAGCATTTACGACGACTTTTCTATTTTGTAAGTTACTGGTCTTCCTTACGAACGATTACAAGATCGCAAATGTGAGTATAGTATTGAGACTTTTCGGTAACATTCAACCCCAAGTCGACGTTAGACTTTCACTGGCCCCAAAATGTGGCTAGCGTAGTCTCCCCTTTGGCCGGCGGGCATGACTGATCCGCTCTTTGCTGCCTTGGAGCTGGTTGACTTTGAAGAGCTCTTCTACGCCACGGAAGACCAACCCCAAGGTCTCCAGGCTGGTCCCTGCGGCCACGCGGACCCCGTACTAGTTAATTAGGCCAATCGCTCGTTCGAGCATATTTGCTGTAACGCTTTTAGTAGCTCTATTTTGGCACGGGTGCGGAAGAGGCGCATGTTTTCTTCGCTAATGATGAGCTTAGCGATTTTTTTCCCCTTCCTCCCCAGCCTGATCGAGGCCGCCGTTTATCGTCTTGGTGAATTGATACAATGGATGAGCTGATTTACGAGATCTTGGCAACTTTTCTTAACGTTCCGATTCTTGGTTGATGAGGTAGCACTAAAGTTAAAAACACAACAACAGCAACAACAACAACAGTGAACTTAACACTGGCATAGAGAGTCTACGTGGGCTTCGTTAACATACTGTGGGAGTAAACATATTATATTTTTTTTTTGTCTCCAAATTCGACATATTGTAAGGTTAAATAGATGTGTTATTCACAATAAATTAGATGTTCGCTATGACCATCTTTTACTTAACTCATCAAATGCTGTAGTGGAGGCTAGACTTCCTCAAAATATAAGTCTACTTGATCGTTTGCCGTAAAAGAAAAAAAACTCTGCAAAAAATAGTGAAGACCCTTAGTGTTGGAAATCGAGGCAAAAAGAAAACCCATCTACGTGTTGGCAGTAAAATGCAGTGATACAAAAACATACCCTTTCTATCTTCTTTCCTTGGCTAGAACAGCATATGCCGAACAAACTCGACTAAATGGCCATCTACAACTGACTCCGCGCAGTCGCAACTACTCGAATGAAAGAAAAACTTGCAATTAAAAGAACTGCAATGGTCAGTGACCTTATAAATCGTGACCTTATAAATCGGCAATATTCAGGTATCTTAAAAAATGTTGCGAATCGGCGAATATTGGGACTAAGTGAAAGCTACATGCAGAAGAATGGGATTTGTCAGGTCAGGGCAGTGAGGGCAGAGTTTTATGCAGCTTGCAGCCCAACCACAGAGGGATCAAGCTATAGGCTGACCTTTTCCCTAGACAGGTTAGTCGGATAGCCAGTGACCAGTGGTCACTTGATTGTCCCAGGTCTGACAGAATTAACTTGACATCGCCGGTAGAATGCTGGCCAGGATCGGTGGTCATCAGCGGAGCTAATCGTGTTAGTGGGACCGCCGCCATCTTGCAGGCCTGGCAGCGACTGTCACAAGTGACGAGCTTACGGCTCCCCCCAAAGCTGCACGGCCGGATAATTAGGTAAAGCTGGTTGTCCGGATAATTAGGTAACGTCGAAGATGATGACCTGACCGAATTGCGACGTGTAGGACTGGCCAGTGGATATCGGCTGTATCGATACATCACATCCATCACTGGGACAATCAGCAGTAGTTTGTCGCTGATCGACTTACGATATGTGAGAGAGAACTGCGGATATCGGCAGTATCGATACATCAGATTCATCATCGGGACAGTCAGTAATTCAGTAACAGCCTGCGGTAACTCGTTCAGTGGTCATCAGTGCAATGTTAGAATTGGACCTCCATACGACACTCTGTTCTGTTGTTATTGTTGTTGTTGTTTTTTAAGTTTTACCAGCTTGTGGGTGATCCATTTTAAAAACGGGTCATCATGACAGCAGCTCTATTGTTTCACCCTTCAAACATATGTTCCACTCTCACATCAACGCACCATTGGCTCTTCATTTCATCTAGATCTATTCAACCACTTCCTGACATTCTCTGTCGTTTGTGCTTTCCCCCCCCCCCC
>JAWQUT010000134.1:880004-896865 GCA_033807755.1 Ellobium chinense | reverse complement strand
CCCGCTTCCAAAACCTCTCCCCAACCCACCTCCTCCTACCCCGAGACCTCTTTCCCCCCGACAAACTTAGATCTACTAAAGTACGTCTGGCATGTCTCCCGTAAACCCCAAACATAACCCATTCGATCCCACGTGCTAAAATACCCGACTGATCGCCACCTGTAGCAAAAACATTTAGGTTTTTTTTTCCCCTGATCTGAGCCAACGACGGAATCGCTGGACAAACGACCAGGTGCGATCCCCAGGCAGGTCTATTTGCCGGACTAAATGAAAAGTTTCCTTATTAAAACGCAGGCGAGCGGGCTTAGTTCCAGAGACTTTTCCCCCGGCCAGCTGGCTATTGTGTCCGCCCCTTCCGTCCTCATAATATTTGACCGGTGCCAGTGCATTAATAATATCAACACACGGGTGCCAGCGGCCGGAATCGGAGGTGTCAGCGCGCCCATAAAACTTGTCTTAAACCAAAAAAAGGACTTAGCTTAAGCCGCCAGCCTCGGATTAGGTGAGAGCCAAATCATGGTACGAGTGCTTGACCAAAGTGACGTCTGTCCTTGGTCTCACTTGGATCCAGAGAATTCTATCATTGGTGGTCAAGAGAATCGTCCAGGAATGGGAATATTGCCTCCACAAGAAAAGGACACAGGACAGGTACTGCAAAGCTTTAACGGTTTAAGACTAATAAGTCACGGGAACGCGCTCATGGATTCCTTCGCGCAATGTTTATTAGTGAAAAAAAAACCCCAAAAACTCGGTCATTTCATCCATAACCTGCGGACAAACTTGGTCGTCTGTCTAGCGCCCCGTTCAATGAATAAATATGAGAACTGCTATTTGCCTATACATTATTGGCTCAAATAAATATGACACACTGTTTCTAAGCAAAAAAGCAGTGCATAGTGTGTGTGTTTTTTTAAAATTATTATTACTAAATGTCGTCATCGTTCGCAATAACGACTGCAACCAAGACTGCAGAAACGCCGAGATAAGCTAATCATATAGAGTGCTGCTTTCACAAGACCTCTTTCTCTCTTTTTATCTCTCTCTGAGATTTTCATAATTTTTTTCATACTACGGCAGAATTTCACAAACTGAACTGTTCAAGGTTCTAGACTAGCTGAGTTGCACAGCTCTACTCAAATACATCTCATATGTCACATTCTTGCACAGAGCTGGACTTTTCCTGCTATTTGTTCTCTCCCCTTAATATGCCGGTGACCGGGGCCGGGACTTACCTCCCCCTGTACCCCCTATTGTCCAAGCTGAACGCGAGAACACAAAAGAGAACATGGCGAACCCCTGAGGAAACCCTTGCAAGGTGTTAGCCACTGGAAAGCTACATTTTCCCCATTGTCAAAACGGAAATGATGGCGCTTTGCTTAGAAGGGAAAAAGAAAAGAAGGGGAAAATACTTATGCCAACTTCTTTAAACCTGCAATAACAGTGTTGTTAAACAGAGGTAAGATTATTTCTGAAAATCCAGGAAGAGAAGGCAATGTCCATTTTCCTGTGCGTAAGCTCTAGGTAAAGAAGAACCGAGCCAAAATCAACGAGAGCACCATAATGCGCCCACAGGGAGTACGGCATGATAAACTGGAAATGTACAGTAAGTCGTGTAAGTCATTCTTGATTTTCCGGCTTTTAAAAAAAATCTAGGTTGAGCAGGATTAAAACATGAAAGGATAGCATTAAGTTTCAAAGAATATTTAAAAGAAAAAAAAAACGGGTTAAAAATGGGGTCGGAAATTTCGAGAATCAAGAAAGAACAATCCTGACCAATGAAAGCAAAGAGCTGCAGAAAGTTCAGCCCTGCAGCAGCTCTCAAAACGTCTTAATTATTATGTTCAACATGCGCAGGGATACGCCAAACCACGCATTCTTCACTGAAAGCCTGACAGTTTGCATAGAAATTACTTTCCACAAGAGGAGATTTATCAGTTTCAAAATATCTTCATACCGTACAGAAACTGAAATCAGCATCCTCCGTAAATGGAGAAAGCCAATAGACAACGGCAACACGGTGACAATTCATTGCAACTCGGCTATCGTAGAACTGAGGTTCAGGGTGATCACTCAGGCTCCCCAACTACTCTCCATGATGGCTTTTTCCTCATTGCAAAATTATTCTCTCCTCTTGGTTTCTGGTTTTATGGCTACCCAACCATACAACAACAACAACAACAACAACAACAACAACAACAACAACAACAACGAATTACTGCTATCACGAAACTGATTACCTGAAATTTTCCATGATAAATTCCTTATGTTAAACATTTCCCCGAATATATCCTGCGATAAGGACTTTTTTCTTTTTTTTTCCCATCCTTACCTTCCACTTCTTGATTTTTTTTTCATGACCGGTGGGGGGGAGGGGTTGGGTCAGGAACCACTCTGTTTTGTACGATGCAACATCAAAGCTCCGCTACTCTAATTCGGGTCTTTCTCTCAAGAAAGAGGAGCACTTCTAACGGCAATCATCCTGGCCTTTGCCCTTTTCAACCATCATGAAAATGTGTTCTTGACGGCAACGAAGACGAATGGTAAGTACATGGACATACTTCGAATGAATAATCAAAAACAACTACCAAAAAAAAAAAACAACAGATACGCCATCTCTAAAACATAACCTGCCGCTTTTGACATACAAATTTCAGCTCCGTCAGTAGAAGAAATGGGATTATGCCAGTACAGTGTGCAATGACTTTCCCCCATATGATTTTTAAGTGAAACGCAAGCAGAGTCTCGAGATGGTCGCTAGAGAGCCCCAAGTTTTCAACTCCTGATCTATGAATCGACCACAAATGACTCTGAATGTCCCTCTTTCTTCGACTCTGTCCTTCGAGACTGAGTTTGCAAAGTCATCGAAGCGTCCACAGAGGCACCAACCATCTAAATCTTGAGATGAAGAAGGAACCCATTATCATCAGTTCCCGATACCTGCTTAGGCAGGACATACTGGAACCAGAATCTCTCCTCATAGCAACATATCATTAAGCACATTCTTAACCCATAAGTGCAGAGTAGCTGCGTCGTTCCGGATTTGTTTTTCTTACTTGCAAATTCTGCATCAATAACTTATCTTTCGAGACTGTTTTCACTTGGGAGAATGTTCATGTATTGCCGTCTTCAAGACTCTTACCATCCGTGAAGTTACTGCTCCTACATTCAGGCAATTCAATCGCCCCACGGGCTGACCTGTATTTGACAAACCGCCGTATAAAATCGTATTCCATAAACTGGGTCATATGCAAATTTGAGTATCATTTGGTTCAGAATTTTAGGTTGACTCTGATGACAGTATCGGTATTCGTGTATGTGATTTAGAAACATATAACACTTTATATGAAAACTGGGCGTCTTTATGATACGAAAAGCGTTGTACAGAATCCTGTTCTTCTCCATAATTCATGTATGTGAGATACGGCACTATATGTCAACAAAAGCGATATTTTTGTAATTTTTTTTTAATCAAGCCATTTACATTTTAGCCTGGGGTTATTTTTGTCAGGGCGTCACGCGCTATGAGCACACGCAGTCTCACGTGAACACTCACTGTGGGGCTAATCGCTCCATCATAGAATGTGAGTAACGTTAAGTTAGGGCTAAAACAAAGGTGGGATCAATACTACGCCCACAGCTAACCTTAAGGAGGAACCCCCCTTAAAAGCAATCCAGCCAAGGCAAATGTCTTATGTTTCCGAAGCCGAGGTGTGCGAGCGATTGTCTCAAGGGTATCTCCACATCTGACACAGCCGGATCGACCTGGGACAGAGAGGCCGTCAGTGTAATTTTTCTCATTCAAGCCGAACAAGTGTCTTCCACAGGCACGTTCTGGGCTTGGCCAATGAATGGATTGGCATCGGAAACGATTATTGTAATGGGACTCCTGTGTTTTCATCAGACCCAGACACTAGTCCAAATGATTCCGCAGAAAGGTTACAGATCAGACGCGAAATGGATTTCGCCCTGAGCGTATGACTGCGGAGCTTACCAGTATCAAAGGTGCGATGGGCCAGCGTATCTTTCTTCTAAAACTTGCTTCATGTTCTATTAACATTACCCACCTTCCAGTAAAGTAAGAGAAAGATGGAAAATTTCTTGTAAGCCCCTACAACCGTCAGGAAATTCCCGAAGTAATCATTTTGTTTTGACGACAACGCCCTTTCTGAAAGTTCTTACCGATGTCTGAATGCTCACCGGAAATGAAATGGCTGACGTGCCGACAAGCCTAAAGCAACTGACAAAGACTGAAACAAGGATATACCTTTTACACCATTGATGTGAATTATACCAAAGGTTTTAAAGACACCTCGGTTAAGTTTTTTACATCATGGTTTCAGGCAAGTGTTCGTGAGGGAGTATAATTACTGAGCATTGACCGTACGCCACAGATAGCAAATGCCGCTTGTGTCTGAAGGCACCGAACGAAGTTGCAGAAGTGTTTCCTGAATTCTGCACAATACTGGAAGAAAGAAAGGGAATTAAAACTTGCAATTTGTCCGTTCATCCACGTCCGTTACAAGATGTATAAGACTGGGGGAAAACAAAATAAAAAGACTGCGGTTGCTGCATGCTCGTTTTTCTCCAATTTTCCACTTGCGGCGGCTGGTGACGTTGCTAGCTGCTTTACTGAGACAAAACTCGGGAGCTGCCGAAGGTGAATCAAGGCTCTTGGAGCATGTGGGCGAGACGATTTCTTAACGGAACAATAATCATAAGTTGACGATTTTTTCCTAGTCTAGATGGCGTTAATAACGGAAAGCCCAGGAGACGCTAAGAATGCCCTACGGGAAAAGGAAATGAAGGACCGTATTCGAGAACAAAATTGCCCATAGAGTAAAAAAAATGTGATCGTGGCTCTAAAGGTGCAAATGATGTAAAAATCGCAACTGATGAAGGTTAAAGTGCTAGTACTTGAATCCTCCATTTAGCCACTTTCTCCCGTTCTAAAAAGAGCTTTCTATTTCTTCCGTCACGACGGAAGCTACCCTTCGGAGTCTCTCGCTTTACGCTAAATATCTGAGAGCAGCACGGACAAGTTTTTCTTTGAAGGGGAAAGGGAGTGGGGTGGAGAAGGTGAGAGTCAGAACAGACAGAAAGAGCGGGTGAAGACGAAGAATTAGATAATAGATTCCGGAGGAGGAATGACAAAACACAGAAAAACCCCACTTTTTTTATATTTTCATTTGTCTTTGTACATTGGGTAGACATACGTCAGAGGCCCATCCCATGTCTATCCTTACAATCGCAATAGAAAAACTCGCATTTTAATCAGGACAAGTATGTACATGGGGTTACATCATCCTTCCGGACATGGTACTTGGGAGCGATCTGAACCTCATATACTTTTTTAAAAACCCGCATGTGTATTGTTACATGTGTTTGTATTATGAATGAGATGTAAAACATTGTATGACATTGTAAAACAATTTCCCTACGGGTTAAATAAAGTCGTATTTTCATTTTCATTCTTGATTTCATGTTCTGGTTCCGACATCATTATTTTTCGTTATCAAAGTTTACTCACGAACTTTTGATATCGCAAAACCTCGGAATTTAATGACTGGTCTCCTTGAATTCGAGTTCATGAGGTTCCATTTTACACAGAAACATGAAGAAGGAAACAAACGAACAGACCAACAAACAACAAAGACATTTTCATTGTCCAAGACTCAGACTGGAACAGGCTTGCCGCTCACTTCTCACACAATTCTCTGATTTGTTTGTTTCGGGTTCACAGAGCTTACATCTGTCGCAAACTGCATCATGCAAAAGAAATAAATTTCGAAACTAAATAAACTTGTAACATAAATTATATAATTAGATATTCATGAAGCAATCAGAATTAGACTATGGTTTTCCTATCCATGCAGATTCTCAGACTTATGTCAAACAGCCTTTTCTGAAAGACCAACTTGTCTGGATAGACCAAATTCTCTGATTTCAGAGAATTCTTTGAAGAATGGCTTTCCTGACGGAAATGATTGTAAATCATTACCCGTGCTCTGCCCTCTGAACAAATCAACGGGGGGGACGGGGGTCGGATCTAACTTCCTGTCAGCACAGATTAAATAAATCTGTTAGACTGGCCAAAACATCCAAAGTACCAGATTCTTCGAGAGACTAGAGACCTGTAGAAGACCATCAGATTTACCAACAAAGCAAACTTGAAGGCATGACAGGAAACAAAGAACAAGAGGAAAGAGCCAGAAAATGTTAGTATTGTCTAAGGACGTCACTTTCACTTCGAGACGACATTAATTCTGATCAACTGCGCATTAAACATGGGATGTCTTACATCATGAGAATTACATTAACTCTGCATGTTGAACACCACTAAGGGTGTATTCAGTACCGATGCACTCATGCAATTCTTACGAAGGTCAGAGATCCCATCGTTAATACGAAAGCTCTCAAATATTTTCAAAAAAGTATTAGACTGTCTCGTCTAAGGACTTCACTCTCACTTTGAAATGACATTTATTCTGCTTCATATTTTTTTGTTTCCCCACGTCCAAGCAACCATTATCTTATTCTCTCTCCTCTACCTGGAGAACAAGACAACACAGAACAAATACTTAATCTTTCACAGCGGTCATAATAAACATGGATATCAGATTGTGGTTTTTTTTAAAGGGTCTTTCACCCATGAAGGTGTCATGCCTGGAATTTATTCCAGTTGCGGTATTTGGGATATAAAACCATCAATCTGTAATCCTGTTCCATGCAAAATCACCAGGTCTGACAGAGAAGCTTTGACTGATATCATTCCAATAACTGAAGATTTGTAATCTGACAATAGCCGTCACAATAAATACGAGTACCACTTTCTTGTTTTTATTTTCTCAACGTGTCGTGCTTGAAATTTTATCACTGTCCCGGTATTTGGAAAATAAAACTCTTGATCGCTAAAGCGCTTCCCTGCATATCTTTATGCCAGACAGAGAGGTAAAATAAATGACCGATGTCAGACAAGTGATTCACGAAGACCCGCAATCTGACAGTTAAAATGGCTCAATTGTTTCAATTGCTGACCTGTACAGAGAGCTGACAGCTCGTACATGGTTTGCCCACAAGCACGGGATCTCCCCTTCATCTTCCACTTCCCAAATATACAAAAAAAAACATGGAAGCACGGGAAAAAAAAGTTTCCATAAAAGAGAGCTGCAATTATCCAATATATTTTTTCACAGACATTACCGTATCACATTCTCAAAATTGTTGCAATCAAACCTAATATGTGATTAACCAAATTGCAACTAAGCGCAGTAGATTATCTTCTAGTCATTCTTTGGCAGCTCTTCCGAAGAGTCCAGGACGTCACTAGAATCACCTCCAGTTCTAATCTGACCCAAAAGACTTGACTACTCCTCAGTGTCATTTCGAGTACTCGTCTACCCATCACCTCGTCATCTTCACTGCTTGTACTTAGCCCTGGAGATTCCAGGCCTTGGCTAAAACTTCAGTATGACGTGACATGCTATGAAGTGGCCGCACAGATCTTCTTGAAAGTTTCAGACTCGCAAATTGAGAAACTTAACTCATCTAACCGCAAAGTAAAACGATTATTCTTAGCCAGACCCATTGCCCAAACGTAATTAAGACGAGACTTTGGTACCCAAGTACATTTCGCCCAGCAACCCTAACACCTTTACAAAGACACCCTTCACATTTTCGTGATTTGTTCTACTGAATGCACATTATCCTGAGCGTTACGACATGACACCACTTTGACAGACTAATGACATACTGTCAAAATATGGGACTAGACTATCAAGTTTATACTATACACAGACATATAAAGAGAGCTGCAAGAAAGTAAACAGAGCTTCTTAGAGTTTAAGGACTCACGCAAAAATGAAACTTCACTCCTTAATCGTAAAATGACCACTCTTAAGCGACCCTTAACTTGTTGGGTACATACCAACAAGCTACCAGCACCATCAGGATTTATTTACACCTTAAGACAATTGCTGCAGAGGATTGGGCATCTATGGATCTGCCCAGAGTGCAAGGATGTCGGTTCTGCTAAACAGTGATCATTAACCGACCCTTTTCTTCATCTTAAGTTAAAAAAAAAAAAAGACAGAATCTTAGTAAAATATTCGCTATGCAGTCTCCAAAATACACTTTCCCGCGTTTCATACTAAAAAAAAACAGGGTCATCTGAGGGTATAGGGGTGATAGCAGGATGGTAGATTAAAGATGCACTGCTAAGATGTGAAACTACACAACTGCGCCTGAACTCTAAAAACTTTAGATCTTCTTGCAGTTTAGACAAAGAAACTTTACTTCTAAACCGAAAAAAAAAATTACGTTACGCTTAACCGGACTAACTTTCATAGCCTTAATTAAATATAGATTAGTTATACGTAGTACACTTCTCGTTGCATCCCTCGTACCGCCCCCTACCCCCAACCACACCTTTCATCGTTTTTGTTTTCCTCTTGAGCGCACATCCTCCCAAGCGGAAAGGGATGACACCCGTTTGATAGGGGCACAGTACGTAAATGTGGAATTAGTCTATTAAGTCTATATTATTCACAGAGAAACTACAGGTCGTTTTTCCTCCTCCCCCAAAAAAGAATAATACAATGATTATGTTAGGGAAGTTCCCACATCGGTGCTCCGGTGTGAGATAATCTATTCCCAATGAAAGACAGCTAGCCAATCGTGAAGCTTTTCAAATGAGTTGACACTTTGAAAGAGTCAATTCAAAATCACTCACCAGAATATATGGGTCGCGAGTAATTACAGTGCGGAAAAATTCATAACCCGCCGCTCACCAATGCAATATGTTGCAGTAGGTAGTTAAATGTCAAATTAGTGGACTTTCACGAAATACAACAATTTTTTCCTTTTTTTTTCTCTTTTCAACAAAATGGTAAGCGTGGGTAGATAATTCTTTGTGGATGACGATGTAGGTTTGAAAGGAAAGGCGTGGTGTACTCCTGCAACCTTTGTTCAGCCCAGCTGCACGTGAGGGATGAAAAAAAAATGCCTGAACTTCATAGTTCTAACAACAAGGCGACCATCTGTTTGTCTCGCGCACCTCTCCAGCACTGCCTAAACTTTTGTCAATTAAAATTGATTCTCATCGAACTCCAGATTAGACCTGTCCATGCGAATGAAAGGAAGACGCCAAACGCCTTAGCTACAATGCTCCCAACTACTTTTGGGGCTCCATTAGAAGAAATTACTGCCCAGATTTTGCTACAATATACGCCTGGAGATTATTCAAAGATCGTGAAAGGAATCGGTGAAAAGGTTCAGCGTAACGGGAACTTAATGAAAACTGCTTGAAGAGCCCTTCACGCGGTTATTAACCAGTTCAAATATTCATCACGGAACCCTGGTCTTGCCGGCGTTTATGGGCACAAAAAATGTATTTATTACTTTCCTTAACTCGCTATTCACGCAGGGAAAGTGAAATGACTCTCCACTCAGTGTTAGACAGCAATCACATTTTCTTCTCTTGACAGCCCAAGCTAGCGCGAGGGAAGAATTTCAATTTGATTGGGGGAACCTCCTCTGCCCCCCTCCTCCCCACCCCTTTCCCATGCGCCCTTTGCTTTCGTCAGCTTGTACGAAGAAAGTCCTGAAGGGAGGGTTTACCTTCAGCTTCATACACGTCAGCCTGGGGTCGTCCTTCTATGTTCTTCAACTTCAATTGTCTCATTGAACCTGAGCAGAGCAACATATGAACCGCAAGATGGAAGCCCCTCTTCACTGCTATAATACAACCCAATAGAAAGGATAAGCTATGGCTAACTGTCTTCGAGCATCTTTTCATTAATATGCTTAAGTCATTGTGAAGTATTATCACCAGCTAATGAGCATCTTGTTGAAGATGACACAAGACACAAACGCACCCACTTAGATCGCAAATTAGGGTTAGGTAATAATTTGAAGAACCTGTCATCAACAGCAAATTTTATCTTAAAATATTGAAGTCACACTATTTCATTTTAATTTTCCTTACGATTACGGCAAGCGTCCGAATAAACTGCTTACTTGCTGCCCCTCATCTCCTACCTACAGCTAACCTTTGTCTGATTTAACATGGCTGTATGTGAGTTGTACTCAGAAACTGTCAAGTCAAGTTTATTGGTTCAACTCTCAGGCCGGGTGGTTTACCTTGTGGTGTCCTTAGGATTAGGTGTACCTGGCTTTAGAAATGGGGACCAGGTGCTGCACTGCGGTAACCAGCAATGACTGTTGTACGTTTTATTTGTATCTATTTGCTGTTTTGTGTACTATAAATGAGATGTTAGTCATTGTGCGATATTATAAACTATTTGTCCTATACCGGATTAAATAAAAGTACTAATTTCATTTTCAATTTTTGATCTCACATATACATACACTACATTTCAGTGATGTAAAAGAAGAATCTGAAATGTCTTGTGCACCATGGAGCGCACTGCGTGGGCTCATACGATTACTTACGTGTGGATAATATTTTTTACCTTAAAAAAAAAAGATGTGGGAAAACGTAGACGTAGCCAAGTAACGCTTACAAGAGACTGCAATAACCAAGCCACGTGCTCCTTAATTATAAAAAGCTTTAAACACCTCACAGGTAACTTCAAAGCCCGCACTGACAAATCAAAAATGCGCGCAGAGAATGACACGACGACGCAGGATCACATAACACCTAGGAGACAAAATGCCTGAAAATTCTGTTAACGCGTAAAAACTGACATCCATGTATTTAAGTCTTTGAATCCAGAATGATGATAAACATTGCCTGACAAGAGCTGGGAAAAAAACATTTTTGAGAGAGCGGGGAAAAAAAAAAATCACAAATGATGGCAAAACTTTCCGAGCCGCGACCACTCACTGGCGAAGGGTTTTTATGAGTAGTTGACCGGCGCTGAAGCTCCACTTATAAGCCAGCAAGTACACTAAACAGCGTCTACTTCGGGACGCTCCGAAGACATGGTGGACAATTGGCCGTGAGGGTCCCTCGGACTCCATCATGGCGTTATGTAAGGAGGCTTCAGCTCTGTCTGGATGGCTCTCTGCCTCAATGCAGGGGATACTCCTCATACACCGTCTAGAGCTGCTCCTGAGACATGAACACAGCTCTCTGCGCCGAGGATACTTGCGGGTAGTTAGGGGTCATATCGTTGGCGAGACTGGAGGGGGCTCGGACTGAGAGCGGAGGATACTAGCCGACTTCTTTACCAGAATAAAAGGGAATAAGGCCGGAGAGGCGACAAGGGCTACAAGAGGTGACGTTCGTATCTCTCAAGGGTGTCCGAGAGAGGAATCGAGATGTCCTTGGTGGCCTTTGGAAAGGAAAAGCAATGGCTCGTAAGGAAGCGATATCAGGTCATTCAAAGCTCGCGTCGCCTCCTTCTTGATGCGCAAATTGGCTATTGGAGTTATCTTCTGAGGTCACGTCAACAGCGCCAATTTCTGCTTTTTATTTTCGTTTTGTTTTTGCTCAGAATTATCGTAATCGGAACAGAAGATCGACAGAAAAAGTTTCCCCTAACACTAGACACGTACTTGTCCTCTTGAAACAGTTTTAAAATGATAAACACAAATTAAGGCTGATGATGTACGATGAGTGTCTCCGTAAGCCAAGACAATGAAATATGGATTTCTGACATACTTCTGACACTGAATGACCTTGTTGTAGCTGAATTAAGATTTCTCTACCAGGAAACATGAATTCAATAACGATTCGAATGTAAGCAGTGAAAACTCGGAAGCGACTAATAATATTATGTCAAGAGGTCAGAAGTGGTAAATATAGGACAGAGAGAAAGAGGAAAAATCTCTCTAGAAATTCCTGGAAATGATTCCACAATGCTCTATTACAAAACACCTTAAACAAAAATAGTGTGCTCAAAGTAACTCTCCCATCGTCCACATAAGCATTATGGTCATGGAAAAGATCAATTCACGACCTTTTTTTTTCTTTGTATTTATTCAGGTCAACACATACAAATTATTCTGGGATTGGTGGATGCTCAGACCCAAGCTCAGACCCAGTCCAAGGACCAAATTACAGTATCTATATTATCCATAGAACATCCCGGAACATCAGTATCAACTGTCCTCTGTGACTGTTCTGAATTCACTGACATCACCTGCAAACACCAATGAACAGCTTTGGCCACGACAGCATCCTCTGGGTGCGAATCAACGAAATATGTACGTAATATGTAATATGTTATGTAATATTATGGTGATCGGTCTTTACTGATCTGGGAAGGACACACTGTGTGTTTTTGATATGGGAAGTACACAGCGTATGTTCAAGATCTGGGAAGGACACAGAGTATGTTTTAGATCTGGGAAGGACACAGCGTATGTTCAAGATCTGGGAATGACAACGTATGTTTTACTGGTCACAGCAAAGATATCTCAAACTTCGGGAAAAAATAATCACTTCCCGCATTTTAAAGTCAGGATTTTGGATATGCAGACGAAACAAACTGTGATGAATATCTGAGTAAGTCTCCGACCCGTTCGAATTTTTAATCGACAGAAACAGATTTCGATCAATTAGAATGAAATTAAAATGTCTCAAATTGTTGTAAAAGACTCAACTCCTACTCGCTACAGAAAGTACAAGGGCTCTTGATATTAATTACTAAAATGACGCTGCACAAAATCTGCGTCTATTCCATATTCTATCGCTTACTGTCTCTGATATCACATGGGCAAAGGGAGCTGAGAGATGTCATGCACACAATCTGTACACTAGAGCGTGTTAAAAAAGGAAGGAGAGGGAGGGCATTTGAGAAATTTCCCCAGCTGGGCAAAAATAAGATTCCAAGTGGGGGGCCAAATTAGAAAACAAATTCAGACCCCTCCCAAATCATAGTATTAATACTGGGCACACTTATTTCATTAGGAGGTGGGCCCTTAATTGTCAGAGTCTATTTGGGCCAGGCAGGACCGGACCAGCATAACAATTCCATGGCAATTCCAATCTCTGGGCTTGGAGAGGCGGCCGACAGGGGAGATAACTGTCCATCCAAATCTCTTCTCCCTCATCGTCTGTGACGCACTTCACGCCCTCTCATCGCGCGCCCGGGCCGTGCCCGAGTCTAGAGCCTCCATTTCTCTTCTTCAAATTTGCTGCTCGCTGTAATGGTAATCAAATTTGCTGGCGACGGCCTCAGAATTTCTCCTTTCACAGACAAACGGACAACTCCGGATGACTTGGGTGGCGGAAGCTGACGGAAGAAGCAAGGACAGGGCAGAACTATCACGACTCGTAGACACCATCAGCGTCATTTACGTTATGTATGTATGTTCAGCCAAAACTAAGGATCGCTCTAACTTTGCATGAGCATGGCAGAAAGGCCCTACAGGAGCAACTGACACCCCTGCATGTTCTGCGGACTTGTGCAGAGCACCAAATTCTCTGAGAAGAAATCTGACCAAAATCTCCAAACGTTAGTGCCAAACTGTGGAGGACCCTCTTAGACTTGCAGGGGAATGTCAAATTTTCCAAAAGAGCTAACCTGAAGGCATGAAATGGAATGAAGAAGTGAAAAAAAAGGATCGTTCTCATATACAAGGAACATTCTGACGACTGAAGCCACGACCCAATTGTCCCCATCTGTTTTGTGGGCCTGCAAAGTCGTATGTCCAAAAGGCAATGTATGAAAAATGACAACGTTGTGTGCTAGATGATATGAAAAAATATCCCAATACAATGTCACAAACCTCACAACACCTTCTTCGAGAATGTATCAATGTCCTCCCTCTTGCAAGCATCAGATGTTACAGATCACCATACAAAGACCGGCAACAGAGACGGAAAGGCGATAGAGGGGAGGGAGGAAGGGAGAAAGAGAGACAGAGAGAGGGAGAGCGAGAGAGAGGTCAAGACAAAACGGCTTATGACTGTGTTCTACTCCTCTCTTCCACCACGACCCATTAAAAGCGAAAGCAAACACATCATCTCTTCCCGTGGGATTAAATGCCTGTGAAAAGACGATCCAGGGCTTTCTATGAGAGTGAGAGCTCATAACGTTAATAGCTACACGTATCAGTGTCAACGGCTATTGAGCCGTGGCTCGCCCGCACACTACTTATTCATTAACGGATTACAGGACCCAGTGCTCTTCTAAAACGCCAAGTGAACAATTAAGACCTGCTTCAAACACTATCAAAAAACAAGCTCAGAGCCCGGGCATGTACAAATGTGGGTCATCGTGGCCCTCTGGAGGACTCTGTCGACAGACTCTTCTTACTCTCCACCGAACTTGACTAGCCGGGAGACAGAAGGCTCCTCCTGGTCCTCCACAAGACAAGGGCCCTCGCTTACAACTACAAACTCGAAATCAACAAGTTCTCCAGCACCCGGCCTCGGCCCGAGGAGAGTTTAAACCTATAGGGGGGAAAAGGAAGGGAAATCTAAACCCTGATGGTCCCAGAGTTGGAAGGGGAGGGGGACAGAGGGCTGGAGAGGAAGACAAGTACAATAACATAAGGTGTGAAGTGGAGTTAGCGAAGTCTTCAGATGTGACAATCTCTAACCCGCCACGCGTTTTATTTATTTACTTTCCTCTCACCTCGAGATTTCCCGCGTGAAGACGATAGTGCCGTGACGACACACGGCCATCTCTCGTCCTTCAGAGCTTAAAGAGAACCCTTATGATGAATAGCCGGGAGCTTTGAGCCAAGGGATGAACATTCAAGGGCTTCTGACTCTTTTCTTTTCCTCTCATCATTATCATTGTAACATCTTTATCATCATAATATTTACACACGTGGAGAAGGCTTCACGTCACGGACTGAGAGCGGATCATGTCAGATGTTATGAATGGAACCACGATCAGACAAGATACACAGGGCTCAACCTCTTGGCATCTCCAGCTTGTAATATTATTCAAATGAGGTCATCAAGGTGTTAGTGCAAATCTCGTTAAGGATCGATGACGGCAACTCTCTATTATCAGCCCATCACTCTTGTCTCAAACCGGGTTTAATCTTTCGTCAAGCGCTGCCGTGAACTACACAATGCCTCGTTTACTCGGAAATAATATGCAACAATGAACTTCAATATCTGCTAAGGAGTAATAAGGTATATTCAAGTGTATATAAGAAGCAGGTGCGCCGTGTGCTAGCGGTAAGGTTTGCTTGAACTACCTGTAAGAAGACTCAATTATGAAGGATGACAAGACCCCAGAAGAACACCTGGGAGTCTTACATTTCGTCGCGTATGATATGTCGGTACACGGACCGCCGCATACTTTGCATGCACTTCGTGGCGTCTTTTCTTGTGCTTTGTGAACCTAACGTCACGTTCCGTATCTTTTTGTTTTATGCTAAGTCAGTGGTCCTAAAATTCTTAAACTGCAAAGTGAATAAAATAAGGAATTTATCGCTACTTAAAATTATTTATGTTTTGCAGGTATTATATGTTTTCACCACCCCTCCGACACATTTTCCCCTTTGATCTGATTCTCTAATTTTGTCTGTCTGTCTGTCTCACACGCTCAATAAAAAAAATTAAAGACGCACATTTCTGGTTGTTGTTGTTGTTGTTGTTGTTGTTGTTGTTGTTGTTGTTGTTGTTGTTATATCATCAACGGAAAACGAAAAACCTGTATCATAAACGTTCGCAAAGTCTGAAATCCGTAAAAACACAGATGGAAAATTCTCAGCTAATCTCATTAAAAAATTAATTCACAACCTTAGTATATGCAACGAATCGTAGGCGCGAAATGTACGGGGCTTTACTTCCTTGCCTAAAGCAAACGCGAAGAAACGTAGTTACGAAACGTAGATCTGCGGGACATCTATCTCAAGCGGTTTGGGTAAATCTGCTGACACGTTGCTATTGTTTACTTCTTATGGCTCACTCACGTGTGGAAAATAGCACCTTCAAGAAAATTTGTAAAAAATGCACACTATTTCAAGGACATCACGCATGGGTTGCGTTTTCTTCGCTGATGCCCGTTCATTATTACCACACATCCTCAATCGTGGGAGGAAACGGCACGTAATGTGTCAATGCGTCAAATTATTAAGCTTTAGACTTAGGAAAATAAAAGCTTACAAGTGGTGCGGAGTGGTCTTAGCATTTATCCCCAGTCTTAATCCAGTCTGCCCTACATCAGACCGGTATTTTCTTCCCATCGTGCAAAAAGGGTCAATTTTACAAGAGAACCCCCTTGGTATGGGTAGGTTCATTTTCAAGGATTGAAAATGAAAAGGGCCTGCATTCTGTTGATAAAACTAAAGACTCTTCAGGTAAATTCTTGTTCATATGAAAAGAAACCAAATCTGGTCTTAAAATGCGTGAACAAATTGACGCACTGTTTTAACGGCATGCATTGTGGCAATGCGTCAAACTGTTATGCTTTAGACTTACGAAAACAAAAATTTACAAGAGGTGCTGAGTGATCTTAGCATTTATATGCAGTCTTAATCCAGTCTGCCCTTGCATCAGACTGCTGTTTCTTCCTATCGTGTTAAAAAGGTTAGTTTCACAAGAGACCTCTGCCGGGATGGACAGGTTCACTTTTATGAATTGAAAATGGGGAGGGGGGTGTGGGGACGGGAAGGTGGAGGTTGAACTTTTTTTGTTTCTGCATTATATCGATAAAACTAAAGACTCAATTCTCGATTCTTTTTACACCGTAAGGAACAAAATCCGGTTTTAAGATATATGAACAAATTAATGCGATGCTTACCCCACCCTTCGTGCCAGTGCGTCAAACTATTATCAATTAGACTTAGGAAAATAAAAACGTTACAAGCGGTGCTGAGTGGTATTAGCATTTATCCCCAGTCTTAATCCAGTCTGCTCTATATCAGACCGGCATTTCTTCTTATTGGGGAAAAAAAAAAAAGATCAGTTTCACCAGAGACCTTCGGGAGG
>JAWQUT010000134.1:839658-879471 GCA_033807755.1 Ellobium chinense | reverse complement strand
GGGGGGGGGGGGGGGGGAGGGGAGAAGGAGGGATATATTTACCTTTATATAATAAAAAAAAGTTTATCCATATTATCTACACATCTGTGCTATCCTTTCTAATGCTAGAATTTCTTCTTCTTCTCCTCCTTCTTTCTTTACTGCTGTTCCTTCGGCTATTATCACTGTATTATTATTATCAAGACCATCACCCACTACTATTATTACTACTACTACTACTACTACTACTACTGCCATCATCATCGCTACTAATGGTACAGCCAAATGTGCTTAATCGCAATTCTTCGGGAGCTTGACAAAGGTGGTGGTTAAAAAAAGAAATTGTGATTATCCGGTGACTATATATATAGAAAACTAAGATTTTGTTCAGGGGAAAATTTTGCGATTAAGGAACACTGCAGTTATCTGAATTGCGATTTAGTGAAATGAATCCTACTATCACCACTACTGCTACTAATATCACCACTACTATCACTGTTACTACTACTATTACTACTACTGTTACTACTACTACTACTACTACTACTACTACTGCTATTACTGTTGTTACTACTACTATTACTACTACCACCACCACTACCACTATTACCCGCACTACAACAAAACAATAAATAGATAATAACAAATTTGACAAAACTGTCTGTTTTCATTGTAAGTGGGTGATTTGGGACAAGAAAAGGATTGAAAGCTGAATTTTTCGGACTGGGTGCGAGAAAGGGTTGAAGCTAGTGGAGCTGAAAGGNGGGGGGGGGGGGGGTCGCGAAGATCTGGATTCTAGAAAAGGGGGCACTAGTTACGACCGGGGGTACGTGTGGAGTATTAAAGTAATGAAACGCTCCAGCCCCCCGCCTTGCGCCTGCCACATGTCTGTTGGTTTTAGGTCTTAATAAGGGCTGAGATCGCAACAAAATCTCCCTTTCGGCTGGGCCTGGCCTGCCATGAACATCTGTACAATGCAAATACGACGCCAGCTAACAGCCACAATATTTTTTTACCATTAAGGGAACACGGAAAGCTTCTTTGGGCCGGGCGAGGAAGAAGTTTAATAAGGAATTGTTCCCCGATGGTTAGGCAGGATAACAAAGTGGTCGTCCATCATCATCATTATTATTATTATTATCATCCTCATTGACAACATTATCATCATCACTATCGTCATTTTTGTAAGCAAGAAAAAAGAAATAAGATCATCTGCCGATGTATTTAAATGGAATGGACTTGAAACGGCATGATAGTTATACAAAAGTCGAATTTTCTAAATAAAAGCCTCCGTCATGGCATCATTTCAACATCATGTGATCGTTATCTTGACCACTATTAGTGCTCTTATCAGACTAACCTTTGAGAGAAACGGCAGTTAAAAGAAAAAGAGAAAAAAAATTACCCAGCCAACTAAAACTGCAGAGGCCTATTATCGTCATCATCATCATCAACAAAAGGTGAATATTCAAGGAATATCGCCACTGCACAATCGACGAACAGTTTCAATAGTTTAGTAATAATAAAATCTCCCCACTCCCCCCCCCCCCCCCCCCAAAAANNCCCCCTCCAAAAAAAAACACACAAAAAAAAACCACACATACACACACACAAAATTCTCAGCTGCATAGATCTACGCCAATTCCAGCAAGAAGCCATTCCAAATTTTGTCGTCAATGCAGTTTTAGCATGAAGAAGAAATATGTAGTACGTATCTCCCCTATCATGCATGAGCAGCCGGAACTGACAGAGGTGCTCCCTCTACAATTTACGACATCAGTCAAGACTTTTAAAAATTCATAACCAAACATCGTGGAGTGGATCATTGGTAAACGGAGCACCAGGCTAGCCAGCCTCTCTTCCTATCACATCTTGACTTAATGAAGGACCCGTGAGGACCCGTGGAACAATGGGGGACCCTCTCCGGCGAGGACCTGTCGAGACCTGGGCCAGTCTGGCAGTTCATACATTAATAATGGCGGGCTGAGCACTTCCTGTCATTCTCTCCCTCCTGACATGGGACCGACGGACGGACGGACGAACGATTATGAGCCATTCCATGCATCTATCACAGCACCAGCTGGGTTTCCCACGGATTCTTTAAACCTGGTCAGGACTACTAAAAACTAACAAAGGCCAATCCTGAAAAATCAACATAGCAAAACTTTCCAGTTCTACAAATCTTTTCTTTGTATTTTACCCCCGTGAACCTACTCGCAAGTATTTCCGGTGAGCACCGTGTACCGCCAAATCTGTCTCAACCCAGACAGCGCAAAGAAAAAGAAAACTGCCAGATTTGGATTTCCAGAAATCTGGCAACTCCCAACATGTTTTTCCTGACTTTCTCAAATTTAAAAAGCTGTTTCCGACGTGCCCATGGTTTGTGACAATTTTCTTCCTGCATAGGCCAACATTTTTTTTTTTAAAAAGTTGAACGTAAAGTCATCATTTAAATAATGATCATAATCAAGACCTGCAGGGTCACAAGAAATGTGGCTGATAGCAAAAGAGTACTGATTACTGGACCCATTTTTATATGGCACCAAGTGTATAAAGCCCAACTCTGTCTCCAACGACGTTGAAAATAGTATTTCCGGTTCTCTCCTTGCAAACTCAATGATACCGAATATAAAGCCTCATTTGGCGTTTTCCTTGCAGGTAAGAATTTTCTGTAAGTTCTTTAGTTCATCTCTTGTGGGTTCAAACTTTACTTTTTTCCTAGAACTGCGCTGCTTGGGCTGTTTTTCGATAACATATCGTCATCAATATGAAAGATAGTAATATGTATGTCACTCAATATAAGCTTGATTTTTAGTATAGCCTCCATCCAGATATTTGCCAATACGACAGGCACAGGTGATAGATGGCGACCACGGAAGCTGCCAGCGAGAGAGTTGAAGTCCGGCTAGTGTTAAACACGGCCACCATTTCATTACAATGTTACATAAACAGTGTCGAGCGAGCTGTCAGCATGAATGAAAGGAAGCGATACGGTTTCCTTTGGTTCGCCCGGCCAAACCACACAGAGATTCAACCACATGAAAGAAACATTTGGGAAGCCATGTCTACGGGCCCCACTCTTGGCAAGATCTGTTTGTCGTGTCAATTTGGGAAGCTGGTGAAGAAGTGCGTTTACACAAAAGGAGAAGGCTGAAATGTTTTAATACTGCACAACTTCATCACACAAAATGTTCTCAACGGTTCTCTGGCCAGGTGCAAGCAAGCAAGACACTGCCATTAAGAGGAGGGAATTAATTACTTTAACGGTTTTACCATATGCCAGAACCCAAGTATACTTTACATACTCGCTAGGTGGGATCTTTGAATAGCGGACACGTTACAAGGGACAAGATCTCCTCGAGATAGACATTATGAAAACCCTGGGGGTAGACCCGCAAACGGCGCTGCTGTCGACATCAGGAGTGAAGTACTAACAATGTACCGAAGGTGGGTGAAGGCGAGAGATTGACTTTGATCTCTCTACTAAGGCTGCCCACGACAATCAAATAGTCAATAGATACGTATAATATTCAACTACCCATTGCAGGATGTTAAACTGAGAGCCAAACGCACAGAGCTACTGCCAAGAGAAGCTGCTACCTCTGTGCGCATGTGCCACACAGTTGCAGCACTGAGCTCAGGATGAAAAGGTCTGTGGTTCGATTCCCGTTATTGTAGATTCTGTACATGCTGCGGAACACAATTCACTGATTCACGTCTTCCCTAGGTCACATCACCATCTGGCTGCAAATAAACAGAAGTGTGTCTGCTCACAAAATAGATGAAACAATTTACCCCCCCTCAAGAAAGTGAAAAGATTATTGTATGATCTGGTCTGCTGTGAAGTCGCGTGAGCAGACACTAACTGGATTCTATTACAGAGCTGACTATGTGTACATCAGATGCCCTGGGCTTGTTGCTGATATTCTCCACCGACAGACACATGCCTCGCATCGCCAGACAGATCATATTCAGCAAAGTCTTTCGAAGGCACCCGAGTCTTGACCGCTGACCAACTGTTCTGTTCCCGAAGGCAACGTTCTTTTGTTCCATTACCCGGATCAGGCATGGAAACTAAACTAACTTAACTGAGAATGCCTGGAGCCACTTCAAGAGCAACAGAGTGCCTTGCGAAGAGTTTTGTCTACGAATCACAGATAATTTTTGCTTAAGGATTATCCTTCTCCCTCCCCCTTTCCCTTTTCTTCCCCCTCCCCGCTCTCAAAATAATGTCTGAACTTCAGAAATTTAAACAATGCATAAACACAGCTTCCATGAGACAATCAAATCAATATGCAACCTGTCAAAGAAGTGACAAACCACTGTCATAATATGAAATATTCGTTTTCACTGGCTGATACAGCACAGACCTTTTCTTTTCTATTTCTCTGGAGCACAACTTCCGCATGACGGTCAATTTCAAATCGCGGCATATCAAGAAACTGATTGACTGGTACGAATACAAATATCTCCATTCATTGGCTGAAACAGGCCACTTAATTTTGGATTTATTTATGAATATCCAGTCAATGGGCTCGGAAGTGTAAACATTTCACACCTCCTACACTGGAGTACAATGAATTGAGGCGAGGCCCGTGAAGTAAGGAATGGGCTGAAACGCTGCCACAGCCTGGAAATTTGCATCGCTGAAATCAGTGGCGTTGATCCTGAGAAGCTGACACCTAGCCAAAGTCGCTCCTCCTGAATGTATTCGCGCAAGACGCAGTCCAAGCTACGAGGGCGTCCCAATATGAGTAGGGGGAAGTGAGACCCCATCCTTCCTACCTAATGACACCCAAGAGATGGTGAAGAGGGCCGAGTCAACACACCCTGAAACACGATCTTCAACCAGCTGGGCAAACGCCGACCATCTTAGACATATACGGCTTACAAAAAACAAGAAAAACACCCTCCTTCACCATGCCAATAATATCCAAAAACTACAGACTGCATTTGATTGATAAATCTATTTCCCACTTTTACTTATACCAATACGGACGCCAACGCGCTACTACATTTCAATATTACTTTGAAACCTGTTAACAGCTCAGATGCTCTTGTACACTAAACTAAACAGCAGTAACACTTACCGACTAAAGCATCATTGCACACTGTACATACAAATTAACAAACGGATATGTCTATAGGTGAATACTACGCAGGTTTACATACATTTGATGCTGTGACTAATGATACGTGAAGCAAACAAACGAGAAAACAGAAAACTCTAAACACTCGGTAAAAGAGGCAAGGCAACAGAGCAAGGGACCACACTCACTCTTCCCCAACTCCACTTGACACATTTCGCTTCTTTAAAGTAATCTCAATACACAAACTTTCTTCACTTTCTTGTGAGTCGTATAGACGGCATACCCAGACTCTCTCTCTCTCGGCCTCACTGCTCCCTACACGGGTTCTCATTAATGCGATCAAACACAAAATTTAAATAGGCACACACACATACGCGGGCACCGAGTTAATGAGTGCAAACGCTGACTTTGCTCGGAAAAATTTCGGGTGGAATATTGGAAGAACAAATATGTACGTCCCTCCGCGGACAGTCCACAAAGCAGGCTCGGGGTCAAGTGCCAGCTCACCAGGGCAACATCGTGGGTGTTTCTTCCGACGCAAAACTGACGGAATATCTCGCTTTCTTACAGATATGGATCTTCTCCCTTCTTTACAGAATGGCATCTGTTACCTGTCTGTGGAGCACAGTCTGGTCATTATTCTCCGAGCATGTCCATATGGATCCAAAGTGGATCCTATATGACTGCTGAATGCGACCCATGCAGCAATTTGCTGACGGGCACTACATGTGTTCCAAATGGACTGGAAGCATGAATTTAAAAGACGGATACCATGTGGGATACATGCAGGTAACAACTGGGAAACATGACTAAACCTAAACTCTGAAAAGGCGGGTAAGTGGGTTACATGCAGGTAACAACTGGGAAACATGACTAAACCTAAACTCTGAAAAGGCGGGTAAGTCAGCATGGTACCCGGTGGCTACTGTATGAGTTAGCGCATTCCCAGAGGACGGGGATAACCCATACAGATCTCAAGAGGAAACAGATACTGCGCCTGGACATTCCTCGGTTGTTTTTCTTTTTTTGTTTGTTTTCCAACAAAGCTCACCAAGAACAGTCAGCTTTGAAAAAGCGGGCTGGGGGTAGAGTGGCAGCGGGGTTGGGGGTGGGGGGAGAGACATATCTACACGCATGAAACACATTCAAACAAAATCAACCAACTGCCCTCTGAGAGAAAACTTGAGAAACTGAAGTCTCTGCAGCGAGCTGCGCGTGACGCATGCATTTTGTGAGGTTCAGAATGTATTCGAAGGGAAGCAACCGTGAAATTGGAATCGGGAATTAAGGGACACAATCACATAGCAGGTTCATAAGCATTGAGAGGGGCTAGTTAACTTGAATACACACGAAGATCATGGATTCAACTTGCAAGGCTGATACTAGTAATTTGTCCTCTTTTTTTTTAATCGTTGAGTTCTCAGCCCACGGTATGTTAAAAATGAACTGTTCTCTGCTAACTCAAACTGAATGACTCGGTCACCGACAAGATTGTTTTTCCCCCGATGTAAAAAATAAAATGATTTTTCTTTCTGCTCTGATGGTATTTTGTATTAAGTTTGTGGTATGTGATTTCTCTAGTGCATGTAATGTGCACTTCTTACCACATGAAGTGAGCGACTGAATTACCAACCTCTTGTTAACATGAGATGCACTCACTGCTACTAAAATTTATTAAACAATGCAATTTCGCTCCACTCCACTTAATCCCAACTCCTCGGAGCAATAGCAATTATCCAGTGACTTTCCTAGATCAAAGACAAAAGTCTACAACTAAATCCATTGCAATTAAACTAAAGTTGCAATCTGGAGGGTTGCTATTATACAGAATCCACTACACTGTATACAGAGTGAGACTGGTGGCATATGGCTCTGGAAGGTCGATGCGGAAACCATGAAAACTAACCTGGCTCACCTCGGTGTCTAAACTATCACTCCTCATCAAACTAAGTGCATTAATTCATGAGCTTACTTAAGAGAAGAATAGCCATGCTCACAAGTGTTTGAAAACAGCCTTTTTCACCGTGTATTCACTGACATTCGAGTCAGGTTTGGTTTTTCGCCCGGTAAAAGCCGTGGCATATGGTATCAGAGCCACGTAGTGTGAACAGCAAGGACTGGCTGGGATAAGTATCAATATCAAACAGGATGCAGTCCGTTTACTTTTGACAACAAGCTTCAGACACGACCGTCTTGAAGCCAACCCCATAATAAAAACGTCTCCGTGTTTTCCTTCTGGCTCTCTGGTTGTCTCTCGGGCGCAGGCAGTTCTCAGGGTGTGTGTGTGTGTGTGCCGGCGAAATCCTCGGAAACCGATGCTGGATTATCCCTCGAATGTCAACTTCATTATCGGTTATGGAGGGCAGCGAGCCAACAACTTGAGAAACGGAGACAGTGGCCGAGCGAGCCGCTATCGAGCCATCAAGTATTGGCTTATGTCTTCTACCGCCTGCGTCTCAGAGCCCAGCCTCGACTCAGATTGGATTTCCATGTTGTTTGGCCAAGGCGACGGTAGAAAAGGACGAAAACAGAAGAGTCCAATCGATTTGGTCCAAAGCATACACAAAAGAATTTTGGAAAGAAGAAAAGAACTTTGAAAAAAAAAAAAGTGAAAGGTTTCAACTTCTTGGTAGAGTGGTTGGGGTTCGTTTCCCCATTTCCTCGGGTCTACCAGGAACGTATAAGTAAAAATCATCGTCTATCTCTCACCTAACCTATATCGTTATAGAAATTAAATATGAATCTGCCCAGATTTAGTATAAATGTTTTGAAAAATAATTATAAATAAAAAATAAAACAAATAAAGATGATAAATAAAATATTTTTTAAAGTCGACGTTTCGTGTCTGAGCGCTTTTTTTTTTAAAGACTGACAATTAAAATAATGATGAGACATACAAGCAAGTGAATAGAATTCCGAGGCCCAACAGAAATAGAACAACTGAGAGACATAATGAAAGGGCGTAAATGTTATATTTACACTATAAACGATAAGCAATGAAGAAACTGCACATTAAACCATGTGAAGTATTTTAAAATTCCAGTCTACGACAAGGGAACATCTTTGAAGATGTCTTACCTTTCCTCTTTCAGGCAGAATACATACATGGGGTATACTAGAACACTTCAAAAAGGAACAATACTAAGCCTGCACACTTTAATAGTTTTTAATTCACTTAACGCTATGCCACTACCAGGGCTTCGCTTGACAATGCCATATTATTGCCTCGTTTTGCAGGCTGCATGCTGACGGCTTTGATACCAGGTGGTCTTGTCCGCCATTCGCTTCTCTTGGCCCGGAGTGACGAGTAAACCGACAGTTGCATCACGTGTAGATAGTACAGATGGACCAGATCCGGCTCCCATGCCACAAAGGTAAAGTGCGGAGCCAAAATTGTGATGATTGGTAAAAGCTTATAAGAGACAACAGTAGCAACCCGGTGACAGTTGACGACTGTCTGATAGGTCTTGTAAGTACCGTCCTTATAAAAAATGGAGGGCAAGATATAGATAGAAAGAAGTAATATATCGTCAATGTACTGTAGGTAATGTGGACGTCCAGCCGTCAACAAAGATAGATGACACAATACTCTTCCAACTGTCATGAATAAGATCATTTCCTGGAAACTGGCAGCAAAAACTGTTTGAAAGGTACCGTATATGACAACTGTATTCTTGAAGTTTCATTATTATTTATAAAAATGACAACAATAGACAGTGGCAATATATCAATCACATTCTATTGGGAAAATCTTAACTATCTGACCTTACACATTTTTCTGATGGAAGAGAGTTAATCAGATCTCCACCCGATAATGGCAAGGAAAAGTCTCACATTATGATTATGTGTCTAAGCTCAACGTGCCGCCGCTCGCCCACAACTCACTGTCCTCACACTAAGCCATTTTCAGACTTTTTGGTAGGAGGACGCTAGGTCAACCTTTAGACTGGCTTCGCAACAAGGTGCATTTTTGTTTTGTTTTTAAAACAGAGAAAAAAAAGATAGACAGAACAAGATGACGCCTGAGATGAAAAGTGAAAGAGACTGTGATGAAAGGGACGCAGAAGGTTCCTAGATGGTAAGAAAACGATATAATAGATTCCAGTACGAAAGAGCAAGACTCAAAGACGAAAGAGAAAAATAAGATTCCGGGATGGAAGAGATATCAGGATATATAGACCTGGAGTGAAAGAGAGAATGAGTTTCCTGGATGAAATGAGAGAAAATATTTTGAACTGAAAAGAGGAAAAAAAAATCTTCCAAGATGGACACGGGGATAAAAAGATTTCACGACAAAAAGATACTCCAAGTTGTTACGTGGAAAAGATTCTGAGAACAAAAACTTTCTGGGATGAAAAGAGAAAGAGACATTCCAGACCTATCCCAAAACGAACCGAAAAAACCCGAAAAGACAGAGTACTATGGACCAGAGGAACACACCATTATCTCTCTCTCTCTCTCTCTCTTTCTTCCTGCGTCTAATTCCGCACTGACCGTGAGTTACGGGGTTTTTGGGGGTTTTTCTGGTGGGGGTAGAGGGGTGGAGAAGGAGACAGGGGTGTAGGAGTAGCATGGGAAGAATGAACGTCATTCTGTCATGTCTAGGGTCCAGCCGCCTCCATTCTGTGGGCCTCGTCTGTTGTTGGGGGCTGAGTTTTCCTGGGCAGACACGAGGGTGCTTGAGAAGGAGATGGAGGACTCATTCGTGGCCCGCTGCCCGGTCCCAGGGTGGGATGGTCATTGTACGCTACTGGCAGCTCCGGACACTCATTACTGATGGACACTGAACGTTCCAGACTACAGGCGGGGGAGGAGAGAAGACGGTGAACATTTCGCGCTACTACGGGGTAATGCAGGGGTGGGGACAGTACTGTGAAAGCACCCAAAATAGGTCGGGGAGTGGTGTCAGTGGCGGTTAGGGTGAGGGATGGAGGTTTGGGGTGGGGGAAGGGGGGAGAGAGCAACGATCATAATCAAAATAGACACTAGAAAAGTTTTCAATATTACCAGCACGACTTTCCCTACCTTCCTCTTCCAAAATCTATCCTCTATGAACTTTTAAATCCATATGCCCTGGGCTTGAGATAGGTCTTTTATCTTTTTCTTCTTTTCATTTACTTGGTTCTGTCCCACCTCACCCCAACCCCAAATCCTTAGGCTAATTAAGTCACACATACACACACACTTGTGCTCACCATTTCGAGTTGTTTGTGCTGGATAGTTTTGAGTATCATCTGCACACTCAGCTCCAAACGCAACAGCGACAAAATGCTCGTTATCCGTATATTTCTGTTTTAAGCCCGATGTCAAAGATATACAAGTTAAAAGAAATACTACTGATTACTGCTGATCTTCATCCTGCTCTAATCTCACGCTAATCCCCATCGATTCCACCCGCCCATCACCACCCCATCAACATCACCACCAACAGACCAGTTCTAATACCAAAATGTGGAAGGTGACAAACTGACAAGAAGCCGGAGGAATGAAAGGCGCGAAGGAAACAAAATTGGAGTGAACGAAAGAAACTGAAAAAAAAAAAAAGGAAACTTGCATTCTGTCCTTTTTCAAAATTCGATTTACTATTTCGGGAAACTGTGGAATTAAAAGTCTGATGAAAGGCGGTAGAAGAAAAAGAACTCAAGGTTGGAGGAGGGGAGGGGGAAGGGGGAGGGAAGGAAGGAGTTGGGTGAGCACTCGTGATCCAGTCTGTTCCCTGAGTGAGCACTGAGTGTCATGTGGCTGGAAAGGAACCGGAGGGGGAGGGGAAGGAGGGGGAGAATTTGAACATCAAGCCCCTCAACACCCACCCCATCCCATCCCATCTCTGAAATGAGAACGGGTGCCGTGCGGCAGGCAGGCAGGTCTGGCAGGGCGCCGGCTGGTCCTTACCGGCCCTTCACGCTCCTTCCGCTACACAGGCCCGTAATGAGGGTCTTTTCAGGCCGCGCTGACGTGGAGCATCTCTCTAGATGCTACTTGAAAACCTGGGACGAGGGCTAATTTGGACTTGAAGAGAGTTTTGCTCCGATAGCTGGCTCAGCTTCAATGTCTTATCCCTCTCCGGCCGTCCTCCTTCTCCAGATTTTTGCACTCCTGAGAACGTGACAAAACTTCGTTTTCCTTCCTCCCCCGTGCCTTTCTTAACCCCCGATTTTTGTATCTCCGTATCCCGATACCAATTTATTTCAGGGAGAAGGTGATGTGGGAGACAGCCTGCGAGAAAGAATTGGGGATTTTTTTTTACAATTATCTCTATGAATGTTAGGTCTGGCAGAATGAGCACATAATAGACCGAAGGCGTAGTGCCAGTATTAAGGGCAATTCTAAAGCTGATCAAAATTTGCCTTCAAGATGGTTATGGCATCTCCAATTAACTCTCAAGTCCCTATTTTACCCTCAGCTTGGGAGGGTTAAGAGTAAAAAATCTTGTTCAGGGTTCATCTGCAGCCAAGCACAGCGTACCCGGTCTTTACGCGCTAAGCACCCGAAGTTGTTCAAGCACTCTAGGCTGAATGCCGTGCGCGTAGTCGCACATACGTTCTATTGTTTGGTACGGCAGGCTCGAACTGCAATACGGTTGCCGAATACGGATGAATCGCCAAAGTCACGGAGAAAGGCCATCGCGGACAACAATACCCAAGATGGCGACAAATTTGATAACTGTCATTTCAAATCCTTAAAATCCCCGGGAAATGATAATATTATGACCAAACAGGCACAAAATTAAAAAAATAATAACAACAATAAAAAGCATCTGCTGCCTCGCCTTGGAACGTACAGTGCAAGGATAATGAGGTCATGGACTGCACTGCAATGATAATCTACTTAACTGCTGATAATGATCTCAAATGATGTGTTTCTCAGTATCTTGTGAAGCTCTCACGTCGCTCTTCCGCAGGGTTGTGTTCTACTCCACAACACAATAATAGTCAGCCCCCCAAAAAAACGGCAGAAGAACAAATAACACATACGGAATCATCCTATAATTGACTGTCACGTGCCCAACCTAAAAATTACAACAGGACCTAGAGAACTTGAATTAAAAGGAACAGTCCATAATTTCGAATTTTCAAGTGTTTGAATTTATTAATAAAACTACGGTAGATGTAGAAAATCGCGGACCAGAGTAGCACTACTCCTATGAGAGCTTGTTTAGTAAACGATGTTCCAAACTATGAGGTCTAATTAAAAGCCGCTTTTCTGTTTTTATTTGAAGACAAGGTACAAAAGAAACTGCCAAATGACAGGCCTTCTTCCAAATTAGAGACTGAACAAAGCATTATGTAGTAATGCTGATTTTTCCACTTTCGCTGGTATGCTTATCATCGTGTGTTTGAATCACTGTTTACTACAAAATAATATATTTTTTTTAAATCAACAAAACACCGGAAAGAGTGGGTGAGTGGAAAGACACGGAAGTACTGACAAGTTCTTAGCGTCAGTCACATATTCAAGGATTTCGGTCAAATATTTTGCACTGCAAATCAAAGGAAAATGAAGCTGACTGCTTAGCTACAACAATTATAAACCAAATTTTGCGCCTATTTAATTCTAATCTCTCGGGTATGCATGTTTTTATCTATAACTACAGTGTCCCAGTTACAAGTGGCGCGACTGATTCTAACATTATCCCGCTCATTAACCAGATTATTCTCTAATGCTAAGAAAATGATCAGCAATGATGGACTCTCACGAAAATGAAATGAGTTTTGTTTTTTTTATTTGTCTAAACGCAAATAAACGTTTCAATATGTCATATTAAGAGTGGGATTCACGACCGTTTTTAAGAAAAAAAATTCAACGGTACGAGGATATGGTAAAACGATTGTCAGGTCTCAGTGCGACAGTTGGCAATATTGCGTCATCAAAATATGTGTATTTAGTCTACGCCTTATGGTCAAAGCAAGTGTCAACAGCGCATGATCAAGTTATCCACGTGACCATAATCTTTCCTATACGGAAGGTTAGGTTTACTGTGAAGAGATCAGCGAAGGCACGGTTCCCTTGCTGTCGGTTACGAATCCTCGTTCTCCGCTCCGCTCCCTTTCCAACCCCCCCGAGGCCGTCTGTTTGCACAGCACTTCAGCGTCGAAAGCACCCCCCGGCCACAAAAGGTGCCAATTAAAATCTAAAATAACGCTGAATTCATACCGGCGAAGATAGCTGACTAAAACGCAGCCAGGCATTTAGAGGCATGTGCGGGAAAGGTGTCTGGGTGCAGTGTTCGCACCCACGTACGTAGAGCTTAGAGATAAATATTTGAAAAGCAACTTCAGCGCAACTTTGGAAGTCCTCAACTTTCTTTTTAGATTTTTCATAAATCATTCCAAATTTAGTCTTTCTTTTCCTATGGCATCGCCGCATGAGCTATTATCGGTAAACAACGACAAGAGAACTCTGACAGGGTTCCTAGCAATTCTTTGGCATTGTTTTCCCCGCTTTCTTGATTTCAGAGTGGTCTCTACCTAGATCTTTATGATTTCTGGTGCTTGATCTATATCAGCTGTAATACAACCGTAAAACAAAATAACAACCGCTGACATTTAGTAAGTGAACAATGTGCTTCTCTGCAGTTCCATCAACCACACGGCGCCATGAAAAATACAACGGTACAAAAATAATCCGCTCTTCCCCATCTCCCCTCTGTTTTTTTTTATGTTTAGTTTTATTTGGGGGGGGNNNTTTTGGGGGGTGGGGTGGGATGGGGGGAGGAGGTTTGGCTTCTTCTTGCAAGTTTGATGCTGCTTCCTAAATTTTTATGACGAAATATCTTAAATCTTGGTCTTTATCCAAACACAATAATTCCCAGGGAAGGTTCTTCGTATCTCATGAATTCCCTGATAACTGTTTTGGAATCAGTCTAAAAATGGTCTTCTCCATGATCACCAGGCATGGCCCAGGTGGCATCCATACAGTCGGGAAACATGACTTGTCAGTCTTCTGGGTAAAAAGAAAGCTGCAAGTATCAACCACAATAGGGCAAGAAATCATCTTCTTCTCCGTGATTAGTAGCAACCCCGCCCTCTCCTAGTTTCCACCGACACCTCTCAATTTCAAGACACGCCTTTTGTAGAAATAATGCGAATTGAAGATTTTCAGTTTTCTTTGTGCGTGTGTGTGTGGGAGGGGAAGGGGGAGAAGGGAGGATGAGGGGGGAAGCGGGGAAGCTCCAACTTCCACTGGAATCCAGAAGGAGGGTGCCTCTCTCCTTAAAAAAGTACCTCTCTTTCTTTCTCCCAAAAAGGAGGTCATGGCTGATTTCAAGAAAATTTTTTCTCAGAGGGAAAGCATCGACTCCCAACCAAAATACCACAGGAATACCCAATATCTATCTCCGTACCACCAGTCTCTCCTTTCCTTTTGGCCCTAACCCGATTAACTTCAATATTCTGAGGGCAGAGCATCGCAGGCACTGAAAACAACGTTCATGTGGACTAGCGCCAAGACGCAAACAATGTCTACAAGATTCACAAAGCCCCATTACTGGAATGTCAATAAGAGTTGTACGTGGACTATACTGCATATAGTANCCTCACCCACACTCCGTCCTGACCCTACGTAGACATTTAAAAAAGAAATTAATGTATTCTGATATTTGAGCCAATTCTTCTTTGGTGCAGTGATTCATAAAAGCTTACAAAGAAACAAAACTGCACATACCAGTCACAACTCAGAATGCAAATTCACACCTTCCATTTACGCATGCACCCATGTAAAGTGAACTCCACTATATCACAACTTGGATAACTGCAACATTTTCCACATAATAAAATGCTCTATTCCAATAATATTTTCAAAAAAAAAACAAAAAAAAACCCAGGGTAATTGCAACCCTTTTTTAACAGCAACTTTTCCAGGCTCCTGAGGAGTTTCAATTAAGCAAAGCTGAATTTCTGTAGAAAATCAGCGTTCAACAAACTGGACACATTGTGGAAGAACTCATTCTCCAAACAAAATGAAATCCTGCAAGTCAAATATTATTTCAAAGCTGCACAAAGTCAACAAGGCACCCTCGCAGCACTAGCAGGCAAACGTGGCCTTGCGTGGAACATTACATGCTAATTGGTGTTCACAATAGACTCATAAAATTATTTCACCTCACAGGTACATGTGAGATTTGGCCCAAACATGGCTACAGATGTCTGCATTCTCCTGGCAACCTACAGTCCCACACTACCCTCCTGTCCTAACTTGGCCAACAAATTTCTTCTAAACAAAAAGATGTTGGGGCAAAAGGGCCCTCATTTTTATGCCACACTCGCTTCCACTCTCCTGCCTATCCCCTCTACTCCTATCCACCACCTCTACCAATTCCCCTAACAAAATAACAAAAAAATTGAGCCTACATCTGGCCTGTTTTGATATATGTCCATCATTATCACCTGAAAGAGATTGCTCCATTGCTTCCTTAACAAGAAAGTTATTATCACCTGAAAGAGATTGCTTGATGCTCCATTGCTTCCTTGACAAGAAAGTTATTATCACCTCAAAGAGATTGCTTGATGCTCCATTGCTTCCTTAACAAGAAAGTTATTATCACCTGANACGTGGCCTTGCGTGGAACATTACATGCTAATTGGTGTTCACAATAGACTCATAAAATTATTTCACCTCACAGGTACATGTGAGATTTGGCCCAAACATGGTTACAGATGTCTGCATTCTCCTGGCAACCTACAGTCCCATACTACCCTCCTGTCTTCATTTGACCAACAAATTTCTAAACAAAAAGATGTTGGGGCAAAAAAGCCCTCATTTTTTTTATGCCACACTCGCTTCCACTCTCCTGCCTATCCCTTCTACTCCTATCCACCACCTCTACCAATTCCCCTAACAAAATTTTTTAAAAATTGAGCCTACATCTGGCCAGTTTTGATACGTGTCCATCTTTATCATCTGAAAGAGACTGCTCCATTGCTTCCTTGACAAGAAAGTTATTATCACCTGAAAGAGATTGCTTAATGCTCCATTGCTTCCTTAACAAGAAAGTTGCACTCATAATATTACAGTGGATTGTGCAACTAGATAACCATAGATTTCTTGCTGTTGTCCAACTGACACACTTCACTCAAGTGAGACAGTTCATATCATGCAGCGCCATGGCCAAGCTCAAGATCTGACTAGCAAGTGGATCATATTGAACTTCAGTCCCAGGTATCATTTTGTACATGTACTGACACATGTCATTCGTTACATTAAACAATGAGTTGCACCTGTCCACTGTTATTTTCCGATGTTAATCATATACAGGGTTGCCAGCAGCTGACCAAAAAATTATCTGAAAATTTTGCGACGGCCCGATATCCTCGCGAATTTGTGTTATCATATATGCCCACTTCCCCCTTGTATTTGAAGTATTTCTTATTTATTTATAAAGTAATGTAGGAAAAAAATATCAGATTTCCAATAATTATCGGCAAAACGGCAACCCTGTATATAGGGAATTTATTTTTTGGGTTTCTGGAAAACTCCCATTAAGGCACTATTCTGGAAGTCTGCAGACAGGACATCGCTCTAGGAGACCAATAAAGACTGCCAACAATCATTATCAACCAGCGTTATATCTGATGTATTGTCCACCTGATACCCTACACAGCACTGATGACAACATTCAAACAATACAAGACCATCACTCAGAATCAAACTAAAATGCTATTTTTCCCCCAAATTGTTTTAAGTCTACTTTAGTGCATATGAAACATTCAGGACCATTGTGTGAAGCCCCAGAAATAAAGAATATAATCACATATGTCATATACAGTCTGCTGCTAAATGAAACTAATACAAACACTTGGTGCTAAAGGTCCATCTGCAGCTGACAAAGCAGAGATGTGTGCTGGTGGTAACAGTGACTTCTAAGAGATTCCTTACATAGCAAAGACAAAGGTAGCTGAACATATCCACTGAATGATGCCACACTGTTTATCTACTTATAATTCATTTATCTAAATACTTCCTCCAGAACTGTATGAATCTCACAATTCATTCCTCAGCACAGTAATTGGATACTGGCATGCTGATCTGACCCCTTCCCCTTCCACAAGAAAAAAGAACAACTGGAAACACATGTCCACGCACATGCCAATGTATGGCTTCTTGAATCAGATTCTTTACTTGTTTGCTAATGAAACTCTACAGAATGTAAGTTTAGATGATCAGATGATCCAAAGTTGAAAGGGACTACCGTAAAAACAATGATTATTACTCACGCCAGGTTATAATATTACTGTATTTGTAAGAAAAAGAGTTGAAGCTAGCAGATCATGCTCAACAACGCAGGGGATATAATTCAGGAATTCTTGAAAATTCGCAAGCAATTACATAACTCCCCTTGTAGACTTTCTACAGGGTGCAGAGCTCAATCCCTGAAGCAGCTCTTAGTGTTAGTTCAGCAGAAATCAAAATCCACATCAAGTGACCTTATTTGGCTCAAAAAAAAACCCAAACTCATTTAACCGTGGTTAACTTTCTTTGCAGTGTGATCAAGTGGTTAAATCAAGTGTCTTAAATAGAATCCAGCTCAGAGAGAAGTGGCCAACAGACTGGCGACAGGTAACAGTAGTGATGAACTGCTTGAAGACAATAGTGATGCCTGTGCCATCAAATGCCAAAAAGCTAAATCTGGATCAAATGTAACCCAAGCATAGAATTTATGAAAGAAAACAGAAATGACAAAATACGACTAACCTTGATTGCCGTAGCTTCTCTGCTGGCCCTGACTGTGAAATCCTCCACGCGACTGTTGCTGCATCAGGGGTGGTACATTGTTGTAGCCTGCAGGTGCAGCCCCCATTAGCCCAGCTCCAATAGAGGGCATCATGCTCTGCGATGACATGACATAGCCCTGGCCACCCATCCCTGCTGTGTTCCTGCAGAGGGTCAAAATTTGCATAACCAGTGAATACTAAGAACAGCTGTAAATGGGAAGTTTCGGCAAAGACGTTCTTGTCCAAAACCAATGTTTGACAACAGGCTCATTATAACTAGTGATGATTAAAAACAGATCTAAAAACTATAATAAAACGTGTGTCTTCTTTACCTGACCCCACAACAGGGCAGAAGAAACACCATATCCAAGGAAGCCCCTCAGTCTTAATGAAATTCTCTAAACCTTTTGTGGCTTTGTGAGAATTCACAGGAATTCCCATGGACTTTTGTTTCTTAGTATGAAATATCTACATTAAAGTACTTGATGTGGGGCATTATGTAGAAGACAAAATTTGCCATCATATTATAAATGAAATGACTAAGCTTGTGGTAAGGGGTAAAGCTTTCTTCGATAAACATGATACCCTTGTCAGCATCATACTAATGGCATATATATGTCAGTAGCTTCCTTTGTGAGAATTCTAAATGTCCACATCTTGTGATTCCATCCCATTAATTTACTCCTGTTTCATGAAAATGTGTTGTTTGTTATGCATTTCTAACATCATCTGAAAGAAGGACTTATCTTTGTTAAAACTGTTTTTGAGAAAACAGAGTAGCTCTATTTGAAAATTGCTTTTTGTTTAAAACAAGCTCTTGTCTAATTTTTATTATTATGGTACATCAAGAGCATTCACAGTTTCATGAAAATATTTAGCTGGGAGTTTGAATTCTGATATACATTATGTATATGCTGCAAGATGATTTGGGGGGGAAAACCAAAATAAACCCTTATGTCAAAAGACACCAGATTTTGGGGCCCATACAAGCAGGTGAGAAAGAGAAACGCAAAGGATGGGAGACCAATCTATATGAATCCCACATTTATTTTACTGACATATTTAGTACCTGACATATTAAGTACCCTGACACTGTGCACTAGACTGTCCAATGACTTTGGTTTCACGGTCAGATGAATAAGCGTGGATAAAATTCTATCTTTTGTGTGTACACTGGAATATCATGCCCTTTGCCTTGTAAATTTACCACAGGTTAGTATTACTGCTACAAGGCTGATTTGAGTTAGTAAATTTCCATAAGAGCACTCAATTACTCTTAAATGTGTCACTGTGGATCCCCAAAATTTACCAATTCATGTTAGAGAATGTCCACCATTTGAATTCTTTGCTGAAACTTTTGGTCAGAGCCAAAACCAACATTTATTATCCTTGTTTTCATTAAAGATGTAACAGACATAGTAGAACTCACCTTATCATGCGGAGAGCTGAAGACATATCCTTATTTTGACGGTACCCACTCTGAGGCTGGAAGCCCAACTGGGGACGGTAACGCTGGTTGGGGTTCCTACTGTTCCAGTCTTCTGGCTTGAGTGTTGGTGGAGGCATGCTGGGGATGTATGAGAAAATGGCTAGAAAATAGTTATGTCTAATGAAGCTCCTCCTAAATACAGCCACAAGGGTCTTACATAAAACAAGGATAATGGAACAGCAAACTTTACAATTTCAAAATTTTGCGTATCAAAATTTCTCTAACTGATGGACTCTCACTGTAAGTGTAAAAGAAGACCCTGCCAACATCACCACTTAGGAAGATCCCTGTGCACATTACCTGCAGGGATCAAAGTGCTGAGATGTCTGTGCAGTAAAGGAACCTCTAGTCATTGTATTTTACAGTAATTTAACTAATTCATAGTTCCTGTCAGAATGCAGGAGATTTTCACAGAGCAATCTGAGTAGGATCCGGAATGCAGAAGAAGAATCCAGAATGAAGAGGAAGAATAAGTAGGAAATTAAATATTCAATTTTGTACAATGCTAATTGGAAAACAGCAGAATTACCAGCACAATGTCAGTAACACCCCCCATGATCATTCTACCTTGATCAGCTCACTCTCAGAGAAAGTGAGGTTTGTTAGAGCTAGGGTTTTTCATCCCCATTCAGCGTCCTTATGGCTATATCACATGGCTTGAAGCCCCATAAGGCCACTGCAAAATGGGTGCATTTGAAACACTGAGAAATATCCAGGAAGAAACTCATCTTTGGTGGGATTCGAAGCCGGGAGCTTTTGCACCACAATACAAGTGCTCTAACTTGTCACCTCGCTGGCATAGAAAGAGAGGAAGCACAGGCTACATGTACTTACACTGCTCCGGGCAAAACCACGGCCTTGAATAAATGGTCAGGATCAAACTGGAGATCCTGAAAGCAGACCCTAAGAGAGGAAAGTATACAGATAAGTTAAATCTCACATGAACCACATGGAGTTGACTTCCTTGGAGACAATTCAACACCTGAACGACAAATGCATATGAAATCTAAGGCCAAAATGGGTAAGATTTACAAAAGCTTAAAGATGGATACACATGTTAAAAATAATTTTCCGTTTTCAAGCATTTTTTCTCTCTGAGAATTATCTACAGTGCCCACTGAACCAATTTCATGAACAAAGCACAATTATGACCAAGCACTTTTATGCTGCACTAATGAGGCTTTGAGTGACCGGGATTCAGCCCCTGTGTCAAGAAATATTCCCCTTGCCCAAGCAGGAAAGGCTCATGGGAAAAATGATTACATCACTTAAGTTCCAGCAGCTGCAGACAATTCCATCTGACTGTTATTACAAAGCTTTCAACTAAGATTCTAGTCATCCAAATTTAAAAATGAAATTTGACCATGTGAGCCAGACAAAGTATTCTGCATTTTAAATGCTTCATCATGATTTGTTTAACACATCTGCTTTAAATGGCTTTAAGGACTTCCAACAATATTACATCTGGGTGGTGATATTGTTTAACATGATCCAGAGGATAGTTCATCTATCCTTTGAAGACAATTGTACTTTTCTCTACCATACCCATTCATCTGAGTTGTACTTCCTAACCCTTCCAGTTTCGTAAGAACTTTATACAGTAAAGGCACCTATTTGTCTTTCTTATCCTGCACTGTTCTCTGGATGCAGGAACCGGGAAATGGTATCTAAGGGCAGCAAAGAATTTAAAATATGAGTATTGCACTGCAATACAGTGCTTTTCAGCTTGAGCATCTGAGAGCTGTTGCATTATCAGAAGTATATTTTGCTATCACTGCCAAGCATAAATAGTACTGGGCAACTGCAAAGCAGAAATACAACTTCAGCAATTCAAGTGCTCAGGCTCCTTCTATGGCAACGGGAGTCAATCAAAATGTTCCCTACTTTATGACAGTGAGAAATATGGGTGAGATCATTACTTACGTGATACATCTGTTGTCATGGATATCTTCAACATCCGGCAAGGGAGTTGGCACAACCCTGAAATACACACAGACAGAAATTGTAAGGTATGAGAAACAGAAACAGATAATAGAATGGGGGGAGAAGGGGAGGGGCAAGGAGGGGAGAGAGATTGAAAGACAAAATGCATTCAGTACATGACTTTTTATTGGGGACATGAATTACAAATAGAAAACTAAGTTCAAACTGCTGCATAATGAAATAACCCAGATTTTCATAGAGCTGAGTTTTGGACACGCCATTATAATACGCTGGAATAAGAGATGCATTTGTCATTATCACATGAATGCAGACATGTTGAACTGAAACATAAGGAAGCAGAGATCAAATTTAAAAAGGAGTCATATTAGATACAGTTCTGCTTAAATGAAATATAAATTTTAAAAAAGAGAAGAAAAAGACAGGATGACTATGAGACAAAGGGAGAGAAACTGCCAGCACTCACCCTCCTTTAGGAATATTGTACTCATCACACCAAATGTTGCCTGCCATACCTTCTGCAAGTTTGGGGTCAATGGGGGAGGGCTAAAAAAGAAGTAAAAAAACACAAATCAGCAATCAGATCAAAGAAGTGCTCAAAAACAATCTACTTTTGCCAGTGTCATGACACAAGAGGCAAACTAGAAAAAAGTCATAGGTGAAAACATTTGATGCAACACAGAGGACCATGCTCAAAATCTATATTCCCTACATGGAATTTTTTCTCACACATAGAAAATGTTCTCATGATTTAAAGTAAAGCAAAGAAACAAAAAAAAAAATAAAGTGGAAAAATAAGCAAAAAAAATATGTCAGCTAAATTGGAGCTAAAATTTTCTTTAAAAAAAATAACACTGGAAAGCATAATTTTCACCTATAATGTTAATATTCTTTCCCTCCCAAAATCAAAGAGATTCCCTTCATAAAAATTTGAGTTGGAAATTGCAGTTCAGGTTTTTTTTGTCTACAACATCATAGACATCATAGTTCATAGTCCCCTCTTTGCCCCTGCCCATCTCCTTCTCCACCAACCCTTTCCAAATTTGTCTACTCACCTCCTTGGTCAAGCCTCCCTCATACAGGCCCTCCAAGAACTCATAAGCTGGATGACTGACCCCCACAAACAACCTGTCATTTCCCCTGGTGTTTCGTTTACCTGCATAATGAGAGAAAACAAAATCAAAACTATAATCACATTTCTCACTTTTCTGGGGACTGCATGAAGGGGCATATAGCAGAACAAAAATTATTACATTTTCAAGAATATCAGGAATCAACCAAATGTTTTTGTCTTGATAAAACAGATCTGCCAACATCACAGATTTCTAGCCATTCCTGTTATGTATGAATTAAGAACTAACACAACAGACTTACGTTCCTGAGGTGTGAGATCTGGGTAGACAGTTTCCAAGGCTTTGTGAAGCCTGGTTTCATCCACAAAAGGCAGAAGGGCAACACCTGAGGGAAAAGCAGAAAGGCTGTAAGCAGACAACTTCAGTTACAACAGGTTTCTGGCTCCTACTAATGGACCACATCACTCCTGTACAAGTTTGTTAATCCATTAATACAAGTCAAGGAAAGAATTTGGGCTTGACCTCACCTTACTTCCATTAAAAAACAGACAACAATGGAAGTACTTTAACTTCGCTGTAAAAACTTCCAAAATTACTGTAGAATTTAAGAATTTATAGAATAAAACATTTCATTAATAATGCCTAAGACGAAAATAGTAGGTGTTAAAGACCTAAAATACCAGGCAGTCTTACATTCAGCTCTGATATTACTTTATGATAATGACAATGAATTTCTATTATTAAACTTCCAGTCAGGCATGCAGCTTATTCTGATAAGTGTGGGTCCAACACCCCTTCATAATGATTATCGCATCAGATGAAGGCAGACTTAGTGACCTGGTAACCATAACATAAATGACATCAGCAAAGACATCATATTCAGCAAAATATGCTGAACTTTAAAATGTATAAAAGCTATATATAAAGTTACGGTGTTTGTGACAATTAACAATTCAATGTAACATAAATACAAATCAATGAAATTTCCTTACCTTGCCAGGCGTACTTCTTGCCATTCAGATCTATCGCAAAGTCTGTTGGGTAGAAATCTATGATGGGCGAATCCTGCAGAGTGGGAGATAAAATGTTTGTAAAAATAAACAGACTTTGAGAGATCCCAAAAATTATGAATAGAGGAATCTTCTGTTCACCAATTTCCCAAACAATGAGATATCTCCTTTCTCTCAAGCTTGAGAATTTTAAGTCTTACTGTGAAGGGAGCTCCCATATTTTGGGGAGAAAAGTTTGAAGTAATGTAATATGTTATGTGAAACCAATGCATTTTTGCATTGGTCAATCTCAAACTTTGTTGCAGATGTTAAAGCTACACAAGATTTAAGCCAGACAGAACCATGTAATTTTCAGTCTGCTAAAGCATAGTTTCATTTCCACAATACATGACATCATAACACCAATGTACTGCTTCGTGTGTAAGTTTTAATAACCGAGCCACGAAACAAGTGGTAATTATTTCATTAAAAAGCTTCCCCTCAATTTCATTAAATGGTTGCTTTTAAATAAATCACATCCTAGGAGAGCTTCTCATGACTGAATTTATTTGTGAAGAAAGCACAAACTACTTACTGGGTCAAACATCAACGTCTGCCATGTGATTGGCAAATGCTTCTTACTGGCAGCAGGAAACACACCCATCAGCTGTTCCAGGGGCTTGAACTAAGACAGAGTGACACAGATTCAGGAGTTAAACAAGGTAGGTGACAAAAATGAGACCACCACAACAATGTACTGTATATCATTACCCACTAATAATACATTAATAATAATATATTACATTTAGATAGTGCTCATTCCCTTGACAGGCTCTGAGCACTTAGTACACTGACAGACCTGTAAATTAATAATTCATTCTCTCAACAACCACCCTTCTGTTCATCTCTCTCTGTCTCTTTCTCTCGCTCCTCTCCTTATCTCTCTCTCTCTCTTGCAGACAAACATATACACCAATCTATCACATATTCATAAATATCCCACTGGCAGATTTCTCATCTGACAATACAAATGAAACCTTTAGCAAACACATATTATGTGCGCATAAAGAGCAGAAGTCTCAGGATAAGGGGGAGCATGGGGAGTACTGAACTACTCATCTCAATAAGAGACGACAGAAACTATCCAATCAAACCAACATTTCCAAGAATTCATGTCTTTTATGCTGATTATGGATAATATTAATTTGTAACATGCGTTAACTTAGATCAAAATAAAGCACCATCAGGTGGTTTGTGAGCGGTCCTCAAAAACTGAAGACTGTCAAATGTAAGGTTTGTTTGTTAAAATCTTGGGCTGAGTGGTCAATGTTGTAGAGTCCTTGGGAAAGACACTTCACATCCATTTCCCCACTCAACTGAGGCATACATATAACTGAGCAACCAGGCATAAATGCAACTCACTATTACTGCTGCAGCATTAAGTTCCCGTATATATTCTAATACTTACCGGTTGTGTATTCCTCTCAAAGTCGTTAGGTAGATCACCAATATTTACAAAATCAGAGGCAAAGGGAGCATAATGGTAAGGGAAGTACCATTTCCAGGATGCACAACCCTGCAAAACATAAAAATATTTTAGTGACCAGTCTGGCAGTCTCCCATTCCTCACATCCATCATCTGTGGCTGCTTCATAAATGTCCTTGTTTGATGAATGCTGAATTCTCATCAAATACGTGTTCAGTCAAAACTTCTTACAGAACCTTATGATGTATGGTGGTAGGATAAAGAAATTGTGCCTGGTTGTCATCAAAACACGCATATGTTCAACACCCAGCAACAGTCACCTGTTGCTACAAAATAAAAGGATGTCAGAGAAAGATTCAGGAAATAGAGAATGGATGGGAATTCCACAAGCAGAGTCCATCAAGCCCCACTGAGAGGATTCCATCCTTAATTAGATGAGAACACAAGTATGAATGAATTATACTGGAGTTACAATACACAGGAAAACTTCAGGCTAAAGTAGGGGTGGTTGAGTTAAATAATGAAAGTAACCAAGTGATTAAGTGGACTATTCACTCCGAGGGTATGAGTTATGAGATACATATTTTGATCACACAGGTGAGAATGCAAACATATTTTGATCACACAGGTGAGAATGCAACAGATATATTAAGCCATGCTGTTTAAATAAACAGAGCAATACCGCTCACATTCATCAAAGAAAGAAACATTCATGGAACTCACCTGGTAATAGTAACGTAACACCCAACACAGACCTCTTACATAATGCCTGGCCTGAAAAGAATAAACGATGAAAACTGCATGAAAATGCAGGCCCAACCAACACCATTATGGCATGTTCATTTTCCAAAATTGGAATAGAATGGTTGATGAAAATGGAAGATACCAACTCTATGTATTCCAAGTACTTGACAGAATCACATTCACACACTATATGTCATATATCCTTAATGGATTACAAATTCCACCTGAACTATACTGCTTTTGAAATGTTGAACTAATCACAAAAATTACAAATATATTGGATACCAGTCTTTTCACTGCACTGTTTTCAACATATCTTTTTTCATTCATTTTAATAATGACCACGAGGAATCCACTCTATTTTTGGTTCTTATCGCTTATTGGTGGTCGTTGTCAACTTTTTTTCTTCACTCATTTTAGCAATGACCACGAGGCATGTGCGCACGGCTTTATTTCTGGTTCTTATTACACATGGGAGGCTGGTGTTGATTTATTTTTTTCCCTCATTTTAATAATAACCACGAAGTCTAGCAGCGGGAGACCCTGGCGGACCAGCACACATGTTGGTGATGCTGGTAAGACCTAAAACTCCCAAAATATCAAAAAATTCTGTAAATCCAGCTCCAGCCGGAAAATTGATATCCCTGAAATACTCACCACATTGTGTCTGAACTCCTGGTCATCAGGATCAACATGAAACTTGGACTTGTAGTACCTGTCCTTCCAGCCATCTTCCCATAACCTGTATAGAAAACAAAGTAAAAAAAGCTTTTTGCAGACCTGCCTAGTTGAAAAATCAAATATCTGAAACAAGGGAATTTTTTTTCAGTAACTCAACCACTCCTCCTTCCCCTGTCCAAAGAACTCTTTTATCAGTGGTTAAAAATTTGTTGCATCCATGCAATAACCTGGGCTAATAACCTCTTTCTTAGTATTAACAGCTCCTGGTATTTTCATTTCTACGACCCAGTCTCAGAGCGGCAATCAAACAGTCAATCTGGCAATACGACACTGAATAGGAAGTTGATATCTGGATATGATTCATGGATTTGTTTTTTCGGTTTATTACTTCTCGGTTTTCATCATAATCTGTAATCTGAACGCTGTTTCTGTAACTTCGTAATTCAGAGTGGATTTCCGTAACACTAGGCAGGTCTGCCTTATGCGACAGCTTGCATAGACACAATGACTATTTTTGTTTTAAGTAAAAGAAATAATTCAAATTTTAACCTTGGTGTTATTTGTAATTTACAAGTCCAGTACAGCATTGCATTACAAGAGGTAAGAACATTCCTCTGAAACAAAAACTAACATGGAATTATATTTACAACTGTATTTATCCATTACTTGAATTGCACGTGTCAAATTTTTTTCACATGTTGGTAGTGACTCAAGGAGTGATATTGTTGGATTTATTTACATAGCATTCTGTCATCCTCTTTTCTAACCTTTCTGCATCATGCCGTGCCCCTGAGGAGTACCCAATTTTACAAGCAATACATAGTGAGCAGCCTTTGCTAACCTTTCACACTGCTCCTGTAAGAAGACTGATTACACTTTGTTTAGCAATTATCTTCAGATACTGAATTCAACTGAGAATGAACACTGCAGAATAGAGCATTCAACAGGAAGACTAGAGCCCTGATCAATTCAATGGAAAAGGTTAAGGTCACTTGAACATCTATATCAAAATATTACAAGCTTAAAATCATGACACTGAGAGCATCACATTGAAAAATTTACAAAAATTGTGTTGTTATTTGTAGCTGTGCCTTTTGGGAGTTTGGCAAGGAACTGAATCATGGGTTAGGCGAAAAATTTCAGTGAAAGGTAAAGAAAATAATTTGTAATGATCAATCCCCATCATGTGGCTCTTAAACGCTGATGAGCTGCATTCAGCTGCATGAATTTGTGAGTTGGCACTTTATTCACCCATGGTCCCTATCCAAAGAAAGGGGGTAACTACCATTTTTTTTTTTCAAAAATAACACAACAGGAGTAGTAAAATGCACAAACCTGACATTATCCTCAGGCTCCGGTTCTTCATCACTGTCCTCCTTGTTCTGCCCTCCCCTTCCTCCCTGCTCCTCAGCCTTCCTCTTCTGGCCAACCCTCTCTTCTCCTTCTCTGGACATGAGTGATTTGAGCTCGGCTGTAGCACCTGCCACTGTGGACATGTTCTGTTTGCGCGCCTCATAGGCTGCCTGTCGCGGGTTGCTTACTGCTGATGACGAGCCTGGCCTACCCAAGGCCTGAAACCGGACAAAAACTGTTATGTTAGAACATGGGCCATCAAAACCAGAGACAATTCTGAACTTTAAATTCTAATCTAAATTTCAAACTACTGATATATGCCTGAAGACTAAGGCATTTTTCATGTAGGTGAGTACTGCAGCTATTTCTTTTAGCATGCATATTTCATACAGTAGGAGCTCATCAAAAGAAGCAATGGCTTGGTTATAATCCCAAGTGTGGTGTACCACAGACCTGAAACACCAGGAAGACTGTATGGGTTACAAAAACAATGCTACATCTCCCCGCATGTCTGTTTTCAATGAGGGCAAACCTCTCACAAGAAGGATAAGTTTGTTTCTATAATTCGGAAAGTAAACTATGTCAAGCCTGGTGTTCCATGGCCTGAAATATTAGAAAATCTCTTACTATAGGTTGCAAAAGGAGCATTATTCATCTCTATATGCCTATATCAGAGTTCGGAAAAGTGTCATGACGAGCTTGCTTTTATCAAAGCTGGAGATATCAGAGAAGCTGTTTAGTCACAAGAGGTTTACTCCTCTATACATGCCTAGTGCAAGGCAAAAATGGCAGCAGTTTGCACCATGACCAGTTTTGAACTATGGAATATACTGAAACAGCAAGAAAACATTATACCAACTACTCTCTAAATATACTCCAATTACCATGCCTTCACCATCAATTACTGAACCTTTTTAGGGAAATTTTTAAGTATCCTACTGTGTTTTGCATACATTTTTCAACTGAGGTTCTTGTAGGGGCCCTCTGTTTTATCTGCATTCGAGGCTCCTTGCCTGTTCTAATTAAAATCAGTATTTCAAAAAAAAGTTCAGAGAATGTTTATTATCTACAAAACTGTTCAAACAATCTTGTATCTTCAGAGACATCACTTATCTAAATTATCAAACATTAATCAATTGTTTTTGTTGTAAATGTAGACAGACAAATGTGACAGTTCTAACATATCTGAATTTCAGTGGATAAATGATATTACCTGTGGAGCAAACTGTCCCCCCATCATCCATTTGGGTCTGTGAGCATTTTGTTGCTGGAAAAGGAAAAATAAAACTGTCATTTTATAGCACAAATCACTTCCTGAAATAGAATACATTCTTCCACATGATATGATGAGAGGGCTCGCCCACATCACCAATACAAATCAGCGACCCAGACAATGAAATTCAAAATAACAGATTTTTTTACTTCTCTGTTCCTGTCTACAAGACACAGAGACGTTATCCTAATGTTTTGATAGATAAACTGTCCTGGTCCAGCAAAGTCAAACTGCATCAATACTGGTAAAACCATCTACACATCTTGACAAATGAAATGAAACAGTAAAGCTAGCATTCACTACTTATAAAGTATCAATATGATTATGGAACTGTCTACAAATGCTACCAGAAACACAGGGCGGAGAGTTGCATATTGCATAGGTGTGAAGTAGTCTTTCCTAAGATGAATTCTCTCCCCTCCTATATAAGACGACAGTACATGAGTAACTGACGTAAAAATACAAACAACACTGGAAACTCACCTCTTTCATCCTCCGTTTCTTCTCTTTATCTCTCCTTCTGAAATCAAGCTGTTGATAGTAATACACATCAGCCATTACTATTCAATAACCCATTTTGTTTTCTGAGAAAACTTGTTTAATAATCTAAGCAGTCTATAGGTTTCATTTCTTAGATACCTTTCCAATGGTTCTACACAGTTACAGTTATGATCCTCATACACAGTCGACAAAATTATTTTGAGACACTGAAAAGTATATAAAGTATAGAAGAAAACGAAAAGGTTTCATAAATGAAATACAAGAAGGCAAATTTTACATGCCATATAAAACATTTCTGCTCACAAGTTAGTAAAAGTAATTAGAATACACTCCATCAGTTGATCCTGAACACTAAATTCTAACCCTCTAATTTCAAATCAGACTATTGATACATGCCTGAGACTCAAGGCATTTTTGATATGGGTGAAGCGCTTACTTCTGTTTCTCGTCTTTTCTTAAAGATTTCATCTTCCACTTTGCCTAAGTCTGAAACAGAGGGCAAAGACACAATGTTATGTTACTTGTAAAAAAAATGGCAACAATGAAACACAGAGATAGTGGGCATGAGTAAAATGCAACATGATGGCAAGTCTCTATGTCAGCAAATCATAATTTATATGGGTAAGAAAGGTTAGCATTAAAAATATCAAAGCAGCTGAAACTTCATATTGAGGTTCCTATGACAAATTAAGTATGGAATATAAAAGTAAGTGAATATCAGACCCTCAACCCAATCCACTGGAGAAAGAACAAAATCATGACAATGTGCTTCAACAATGAAACCATCTATAGACGCATTCCACTTTAAGTCAGTAACATTGAACTCTTCTTGGGCAAACTAAGTAACCATAAGGTCACCATCTAGCACATCATGATTCTGCAAATATTTGGCACATATCATTTCCTCCTCCCTGCTCAATATATCCTGATAGAAATTGGGGTCCCAACCCACTAAGGGTGGAGACCAGCAGAAATTTCCCCTATGAAAATCCTATCATACTACTGTGTGCCATCTTAGAAAAAATATCTGAGCACGTATGGTAGAGCAATCTATTTTCTCCATTTGAGACAAGCAAACTTCTATATTCTGTTTTGTTTTTTAAACAAAATGTCTCTGTCAGTGTAAATTGTATGCGTGCAAGCATCTTTATTCATCTAAATGCAGAGCTGTGCATACCATCATGTGGCATCCTTGAAACTGCTAATAGAACTTTAGTCAGAACAGCGGTTTGGACCAGATTCATACCCCATGCAAACATTTTTTTTAAAGAAGTTCTCATGTCTTGGTACATTATATCCATGTGAAAATCCAAGGATTTTCCAACTCTGTAGGACCTGCACAAACCCTGACAGATACATAGCAAGACAGTAATATACCTGACATGATCAGCTGTACTCTGCTAAGGTTGACAACACCACTATCTGTGAGGTAACCCTGAAATCAGATAAAAGCAGCTACATTTTTTTTAGGCAGAGATTCCTTCAATCTGTAAAAATGATTTGACATCTATCTTGCTATATACCAAGCCACTTAAAGTCATCATTTCCATATTTAAATCAGTGCCTGTGTTAACAATACAAATTTATCCTGAAAAGAAAAAAAACATATTCACTTAATGAGAGTTGGAGATAGAATTGCTACATTATTACATAAAAGTCACTGGGTAATCAAAGCTCATTTTAATCACATCTTTTCCATACTTCTCAGGAATTGTGATTCTAAAGGCAGAGTTGACTGATGTTTTTGCAATTATGCAACTGATTCCAGGTAATCTTTGAAAGCCAAAACTTGTCTTATCTAAAAAGAAACTACCACACTGTACTGAAAATATGTAGTAACGGCTGATATCTTGTAGAAAACAGTTTGGACCCAGAGAATTTAAATACCCAATTTCACGGCAAAATGTTCAATGCACACTGTAAACCCCAGCATAGTGGTGTTATCTGAGGAAAATCAAAAGACTAAACCTGAACCAGTAGGCAGAACGTACCCCAGTTTTATAGACTGTGTTTTTGTACAGCTTGACAAGTCTGTCAATGGCTCCCTCTCTGTAAACAAGAATGACATAATGAACTGACTGGTCACATCAAACAATATTCTAATACATCTTATTAGTGAATGTAATGACATATTGACTGACACCCTCTGACTGGTAGTTCTAGATTTCTTCTTGAAATCACTGTAATTTGTAATGATTATATTGGAAGGAGTACTTGCTCTCAATATTTCAAGAGAATTCAAAACAAGACATTATTTCTAAACACATTGGCTTAACTTACTATCAACCAATATCATAAAAAAGTAAAGGATAATCTGCATGACATGGCAAGTTGTCTCTCATACACATCAGTAGTAAATTTATGGCAAAGTCAAAGAATTTTCCTGAAGACAACACTTGGTCCTATTCACAGTTCAACTGATCATTTTAATAAATAATAGCATCCTTATAACTTTTCAGCTGCAAATGCATCCAGTAACATTGTATCGAAACCAATGTGACCAAAACTATTTTCTGAATATTTTGAGTCACAGAATGTATGAAGCATTTCTAGCTTAAAGGATAAATGTTACAGAATGCTGGTTCTTGTCACTATTTCTATCCTTCCAGGAAACACTGTGCCTGTTCCTCACCTGATTTCCAAGGACGGCAAATGAGGCAGGAAGTCATTTCCCACAAAAAAACACATAAAGACCCAATCATCCAGAGCTCTCTGAAAAACAATAATAATTATAAATTAGAGGTTAAAACATCTCACAGCCAGGCTAACGCCTGCTCACCCAACATCATATTATTACTACTTTGGCAGATCAGATCACTATAGAAAATTTCAACTCCCTGGGGATCATACAGTGCTGCTGCCACTTACAGGTGCTGATCACTAGCAGTCCAACAATATCTTTCACTGCTTATACCAGGCATACATTTAACAGATGGGTGGACAACAAATATACAGTGACAGACAAGATAAATATTACTAAACTAGCACTTCTATTCGTAAGCCTTACTTTTCTTTTTCTCTCCAATGCTAAAGCTCATCAGTTGAAGCTCACCACTTTAATATCCCATCTATTTTGTTTAAGTCCTGTTATAAATATGCCTAAGGTTTCCTGCCTGTTTCATACTCTTGCATGCTATCATGGAATACAATCTGGACCTACCTCAAAGTCATATGTGAATGGTAGGTTTGGCATTGCTAGTTCTGATTGCAGATACTCTCTCAAGACACTCAGTCTCACAAAGATGAACTGCTGCTCTGCTCCAGGTAAAGACATGGGCTGGAAAGAGAAAAAAGCAGATTAGAAAGTTTATATGGATAAGCATATGCATCATTCAAGAGGAAGGCTGGCCAGAAAAATAGAAATGTTTGATGATTTAATGAATTCTTCTCTTCCATCTCTCACCCCTCTATTGATTCTTCATAAATATTAGGTTACTAAAATAGGGATAATTCAGTTCCTTGGACATGTTTTTCAAGACTTTTCAAAAGTTCAGTATGAAACTTCAAGACCTACAATTCAAGACATGACAATCAACATAAAAAAAAAACGAAACAAATGATGGGCTGCATCATAAAACATTTTGGAAAGAATGTAGTGCGATACTCTGAGCTAGCACTGGGAGGCAAATGACCACTGGCTGGAGTTTCAACAGTCGTGCATGGCCTAGGTCTTGAGTTCACAAAGTTAAAGACCGACTGTTTTCGATTAGGTGATGAAAAAGGAGTGATTTTCAAGACTATTAATATCTTGAATCTCAAATTCCATTTTCAAGACTTTTTAAGTCTGTGGATGGGCCCTGTAAATTTGCTTTCTTCGACCTGCTGACCTTTATGTTCTCAGAATTAGCATTAGGCTCCACTCATCATCTGTAAACGATGAACCACTACAGGCTCATGACTCACCTCATCTGTTGGCTCCCTTGATAATCCTTCACAGTTCTTCAGTTCATGACCTGAATAGGACAGAAACATTAAACATTGCTACCAATACTTCCCATTACTTCATAGAATAACCACATAAGTTTACATGATCATCCTTGATCATCCTTCTCTGCAATATGTTTTTTCAGCTTATTTAAGCAGAAATCAGCATGTTTTGACACTCCAGTTTTCTAATTTGTGTTCAGTATGACTGCCTCACTACTCCATTTCTTTAAAGAAAAAAAAAACGAGTAATTTTTGCATAACTTTTTTGCCCACTCTTCTCACATGCTGCTATGTGCTTAACAGTCGTCTGTGACATTCGAACATCTAAGCTTTCACATTCATAACCAAAGTTGTTTATTATTGAATCACATATCACATTTTACTTCTCTTAAATATTAACCAAAAAAAATAAATAATGTTACCCATTTGACCACAAAGATCACATGGCCTGGGCTGGTTGGGTTTGAACTCTTCCCTGATGATGGTGAAGTTTGGCTCATGTGTTGCCAAACCTGTGAGTAAGAAATCAGTTGCATTTTCAGTAAAACGACTGTCAAAACCTGAAGAATCAAGCACACTTCATTCATTCATGGAAGAGAAATTGAAATATTACAAAGCACAGAACATGATAAATTCCATCCCATTCCATGAAGAAGAAAGATCAAGTTCCTATCAAGTTCTTATGCCCATGTCCCTATTTACACTATAAATTACCCTAATGTTGCACAAATGCACACAATGACACTGATCAAATAATATACCACAGAACAACAATTGTAAACATCACTACAACCACCGTAAATTTTACTACAACCAACAGACAATGCTGTCGGCCATTAATTGTATGCATTTTCAACACAAGACTGAAACTTAGTTTTAAGTAGGCCTGTTGAATGCAAACACTTACCAAGCATGATGAGGTCAGCTAAAAGAGAATAAGGGAGGAAAAAAAGACAAAAGCAGAGTTAATGCATCTAAAATTAACTGGATAATACTGTGTACATATCTCCCATCCCCAATTAGTTGGGATAATCAGGTTAATAAATTAGTTTCAAAGCCAGATAAACAGTATACCTTTTCTATCATTCTCATGTTTTCCTTAAATCTGATTAACAAATGCAAATAAAAGCTTACTCAAGGTTTCCTTCAAACAGATCTCCAAAACCAACTACTATATTACTGCAATAGATCTTTTTCTATCAAATCACAGTTCCATCTCTCTTAAAATTATACTTTACTTGCAGTGAAAGAAATTCTGGGATATGTGAAGAACATAAAGATAATGCTGACAAATCTTATTAATAGTACTCACCATCTGCTCCACAGAGACAATGATGAGTGTTGGGATCATGATCTGGTTGGCCTGAAACAAATATTATTCAAAGGTCAGACGCTTTCAGCAGTTTACAGTGGAACCTTAATAAGAAGTATGCATTGGTGTATGAAAAAAGTATATATATTATTGATGTATACTTGAGGTCCACCTGAATAATAAAAATTAATGAATTCGTGCATATGAAAGTCCTACTGGATAATGAGGTATACTTATTAAATGAGTACTTAACACTGAAGTTCCAGTTTGTGTGGTTTATGTTGACAGATGTTAAATGTAAAGCCACAATTTACCCTCAACATCAAGTTAAGTTGAAAATATTATTTTGTATAATAGGAAACTGTCCCAAAAAACGTCCACCACAGCTTAACTGCAAATATATCATCACTCCTGAAATTAAAATCTTATGCAGTTCATGTTACACCTCTTCACTGTATTCATTATTCTAGTCTGGCGGAAGAAATTCATTACAGAAGAAATAATAGGCTATTAATAAATGATAAATGTAAAACAGAGTACCTCTCTGTCTGCGAATGTAATCCATGATCTTGTGCTCTCCCTCCCCAGGAACATTGGCATCTGACAGGATAACTTTAATCTTAGCCCACCCTGGATCATTGTTGATTCGATCATGAATATAGTACCTCAAACATTCTGCCAGCTTGAACATGAATGGTGTGCCCTGTTACACAAACATGGTAAGAAAGTTATGACAGGTTATTTTTCATAACAAAAGAATAGCAATATGATACTAATAGTACAGATTCTATCTACGTAATTGAAATGGTTCCTCATGACTGCATCTCATCCAAAGGATCAACAAACCGATTCACTCACCACTGTGTTCATTTGTCTCATAAACTGAGCATACAGGATTAATTTCTTCAACTGACTTTCAGCACATAACACATCTCCAATCAATTTGTGTAGTATGCTTTCCCTAACTTCACGCTTTCAAATATTATTGGGATCAACAATATTGCCAGAAATTCATCTCCACTTTTTAACTCTCCACTGCCACATTTAAAATGATCAGAAATTCTCACAGTGACCATACCTGGCTAAACACTAAACTGGGCACTAAAACATAATAGTTTCCACTACTGACATTCACAAAACAGAAGTGCATACCGGAGTGATGCAATTGCTGTCAAAATGTTCTTCTTTAGGTTTCTCTGGTGGCAGGTACATGCCTTTACTGATCACCTCCTCTCTTATGCGTGTCATGTCCTCAATTTTCTCTCTGAAAATTTCCAGACAGATCTCATGATGACATAATAGCATCAGACAAGTAGGAATTCCAGCTGAGACTTACACCTGATGCTTGTTCTCAACGAACATTTGTGGTAGGGACTCACCTCAACTGACACACTTGTTATCAATGGGTATTGGGGTTAGGGCTGAGAACAGGTTAGGGGTAGGGTTTGGACTGTATTGATTAGCATGAGTTCTTAGGGATGTGAGTCTCATTCGGATTTCCTTCCCCAGAAAAACAAAACATCAGTATACTCAGCACAATGACACATCAAGATTAAGGCAGGCTACCTTTGATTACAAGTAAAATGAAGAGGACAGGAGAGAGGGTAACTTCCCTTCCGGCTGCAAATTCATTCTAATTATTGATCAACAAATGGCAACAGCATTAACAAAAAAATAAAAGTTTTGGACCCTTCCTGGCCACCAACAAGATAGCCTTGATATAAATGCTTTTAAACTAGCCTGTCCAAGCAAGCCATGCAGGATTTCATTTATCAGATTTGAATATGTAATACACTTTCTACAAGCTTTTCACACATTTAACAGTGTAGTTTAAGAAGAAAGTCAATATTTCATCACTTCAAAATCAAATCAAAATTTAGGTCTTTCCTGAACACAGCTCATTGAAACATCTGAACTTACGTTGCTTCTTTGGATGCACGAAATCTCCTGGATCTCTGCTGGTTCATTTTCGCACGAGGAGCCTGAAAAATAAAATTGGACAGCATTTTATCAAGTTGTCGTTTAATGACAGTCTTAATCACAGCTTTGTAATATTGAAATGAAGTTCTTACAAAATTTAGAAAATGTATCAGACTCAGAGAATGAGTTCTAACCTCAGTTGCTGATACAACACTATGGCTTACCACTCCATCAATGGCCATGTACAGTACACGCCTTGGTCTGACAATGGAGAAGATTCGGTCAATGAACTCAAAGATCAAGATCATCATCTCATCCTCATTCTTTGGTGCTGGCCTGGAGAAAAAAAAAAGAGTAAATGTCATCAAGATATAAATAAATTATGAAACAAGGTAGATGACAATTCAAATAAAACATATAATTTCAAACAATAACATACCTGTGCTTCCTTTTTTAGATATCTGCTCCATAATGAGGGTAATGTCAGTGTCACTTTTAAGACTGACTTAGAGCAACTGGTCCAACAAAGACAAAAAAGATCCTAAGGACAAATAGGGAGCAACTTGGTGCTTCAGTTATTTCTATTATTAGCCCTTTTAGTATGAGAACCGGATTTAGTTGCTGTAACTACTATCTATGCCTGATGCAAAGGCAGACATCATTGAGACTCAGAGAAGCAAATTTCAGACTCACTCAGCTGGTATCAAAGCAGTCGGTCGATAAATAACCCAGCAAGGACATTACATGGTGTATTACACTGATGCAATTAGATAGTCACAGCAAAAGGCATATGGTTATGAGATTAAAACTAAGCAAATTACAAAAGGAAATATTATAGGTCTTACTTGTCTTCAGGATGACAGCAAGGGTGAATGATCCCATTCATATCCAAGTACAGGTTATCAAATTCTGTGTCATTGGGATTGGGTTTGCTTGAATCAACTGGTACTTTCACACCATTGATTTCTTTGGGCTGCAATGGATGGAAAATTGTGAAATTCTAATCTTGCTGCATGAGAAATTGAGATGAAAAACAAACGGAGGGGAAGAGGAAACCAACAATCTAATGAAATACAAAAATGAGATGTTTTGGGTGGAGGGAATTGGGGGGAGTGGAGATGGCGCTGAAACTTGCCTTTAAAAAGTAACTGTGCCCATTTTATTTTTTTAACCACTGGTATCAGAACTACTTCTTGGCATGGAAGATCCAACCCTAACAAAAGAAGCATCACTTCTCAAAAGTGAGTTGGTTTGAAGGGGCATACTATAGTGCAAGCAACAACAGACTGAAAATACTTAGGTTAAATCGCATAAAGAAGTCAGTATATTCATCTATTATCAGACTAGTGTATCTTCCATCAGACCAGCATACTCAGGAGGAATCACGAACATGCCTCATACATTGGTCATTAGGGTTTGGGACCCACCTCAATAGGCATTAGGGTTAGCCCCCCCCCCCTCCATATCTCAATGCACAGAGTTAGAGCCCCTGTCTTAATGAGCATTAGAATTTGGGCCATACTCTTAGATCTAGAGTGTGTTGGATGAGGTACAAGACACATTAGGAAATTTATCCAAGAATCCAAAATTCGGAAGGATTTCCATATGTGGTAACTCCTACAACTACGGTCAGTACCTTAATTCCGAATAACGTACTATTTACTAATACAACCCTAACCCTACCCTTAACATTAATGCCCAACGAGATAGGAGCATCAGTCGAAGCGAGCATAACTCCTTATCGCCAGTACCACGTATGGAAATTCTCCCCAAGATTCTTTTCAGTGATATTTTCAGTTGATCCAAACAGAAGATGTGGAATGATCAAGGAATGGGTCTGGTTTTGTGGCTAATCTAAAACTGAATGAACTGTATAGTATTGATGCAAGTGTGGTCCTGTCTTTGATGATAGCCAAAGATGTTTACCAAGACTACCTAGACTAGACGGCTTTCTCTAACAACAGCACGCACCGATTTAGTTGAAATATCGATCTAGTCCATGACCTGTCTATAACTAAATGAACTGTATCATTATCCTTGCTGTGCTGTCCTTCGAGATAGCCAACTAGACTAGTGTCTAAAAGTAAAATACCAAGAAAAGCCAGGCAAGATTTCAATTCAGTCATGAGTTGTCAGATGTCACATTAGATCAATAAAGCCCCTCTTAAACTGTGCTGTTAAAGACTTCTGTATTATGGATCAAAGAATGATACCTCTGCCTCCCCCCTGCCGTGTACTAACCTAAAGGTTTTTCCCTATCACAAACTGAAAAAAGGACTGCAGCGGCGGATAGAAATTTCTCAAAAAGGGTCCTATCGATAATAGGTAGAATCAGTGAACTTACCTTTTCTTCCACACAGTTGACGATCAGCGATGTGTACTTTCGACTGAGCCAACGGAAGAATGCTGGCACACCCATGACTGATGAGCTCTTGAATTTGCTTGAATAAAAACAGTTGTCTGAGCGTTTACTAGTAGTCTATGTGGTAAGGTTGAATGAGAAGAATCAGCTTCCACCTGTTTTCAGTCTGCCCCACTGGGGCCGCTCGCAGAAATGCACGATATCGATTACACAAGCGAGACGATTCCAAATCGTATGGGGACCTCTAGTTCATATATGACAATGGTATAATTATTTCCCATGCCCGATATCGTCCACCACAGACGATTAACTCAGCATTCTTGTGTTTTGAAAACAAGTAACAGTACTGTTTCCCTATTAACTTCCGCAAACAACATGGCGTCCGAAATCCTCACGAAATTGTGTAGCAAAGCAAAGCTTGATCGGGATAAAGGATATTTAGAACTTCAGGATCATGTGAACCAATGTGATAGCGATAACATCTGCAGTATCGAGCAGGATTTGCTTAAATTGCTGTCTGACCCGGAACTGACATGGGAGAGTCGTCATGGTGGTTTGAGTGGTGCAAGATGTCTCTTGGAACAAGGCAAGATTAAGTTCGAAGACGACGGCACTGTGTATGATGAAAGCGATGAATTTGTTTACCAAATGATGGACAAGGCCATGCTGATGCTGGATGATGATGAATTCAGAGTTAGAATTGCAGCAGGTGTGTTGTTTCTAGTGGACACATCAATTCTTTCTATATTTTCTTTGTCCTCACACATATTATTAGTACTATCTCGAAGGACAGCACCCGCAATGATAATGATACAGTTTCTAGTCGTGGACAGGTCACGAACTAGAGTAGTGTCACGGCTGCAAACACACATAGCCTAAAAAAATTGGTATCCTTCGTTTGACCTCGTTTATCTCCGGTCTGGGAAGACCTAGATAGAAACCGAAAGTGGCTAATAGACGCACATTTTTTAGCAAAAATTATG
>JAWQUT010000134.1:825986-838404 GCA_033807755.1 Ellobium chinense | reverse complement strand
GTGGCAACATCGTCGTGCATCTTGATCCGGAAGTAGAGCGCGGTAATCGGCACGACCCCGATTTTTGTGAAATATCGACAGAGACAACAACTGATAACTATTTCAAGGCGGTGGTTGACTTCTGCCACTCAAAACAAAGCTGAACTGACGTGAAAATGGTCTTTGCTTAAAATCTGAAAGTCTGGTATGATTCTGTAAGCAAATCTGATCGCGAAATCGCGGTAAATAATAAGACAGCGGTTACCGGCACTTCGAGGATACATGAGAGAATTCCTAGATAGCAATAATGTCAAGGGATTGCTTAAGATTGTGTTTTCTTTCATAATGCTAACCCTAACCCCAACCCTAACTCTAAACAAAGCACAAGGTTGGAGAGTCCCATGGCCATGGGCCATGGCCATGGGCAATGTCGAAGGACAGCACTGCAACGATGATACCGTTCATTTAGTCATAGACAGGTCATGGACTAAATCGATATTTCGACTAATTCGGGGCTGTTGTTTGAGAAAGCCGTCCCATGATATTATTTTCCCCTTCTGACCAACAAGAAGGCCCTTTGATTTTGCATCTTAATCTAGTCTAGTTAGTTAAGCTGTTAAGTCCAGGCGAGTTCATGGGGAACGTACTTGTGACCCCAGACATTGTTTAGACTACCTGTTACTGCCGCTGTATTGACATTTTGTGTATCTTGATGGAAGTCTGCCTCGACATTGCTTATAAATTAACTTTTACTAAGTTAGTATCAATCCCAGAGTGAGTCTTACCAGTTCATGGGATTTCAGGATTTTCAATAGAATTTTTAGGGTCTTCCAATATTTTAGCAATTTCTCTAAGACTACAAGACTAAAACATATAGACTATTGACTATTGTTATACTTTTTTTTTTTTTTTTTGGGAAAAGATATTGAATGGGGTTTCTGAAAATTAATATTTTGTCTTTCTGTGAGTTGGCATAGTTGAATAGTGACCTAGATTAGATCTAGAGTAGTGTCACGGCTGCGAACACACATAGCCTAAAAAAATTGGTATCCTTCGTTTGAACTCGTTTATCTCCGGTCTGGGAAGACCTAGATAGAAACCGAAAGTGGCTAATAGATGCACATTTTTAGCAAAAATTATGGTGGGACAGCAAAGTTCAGCCAATAAAGTCATAGTCTATTAAAAAATTATGGGCAACTGTCAAGTACCTGTCCAAGGTTTGCCATGTTTTTTTAAACCTGTCCAAGAATTGTGAACATCTGTCCAACCATTGCGAAACTAGTATATTGTACTACCAGATTTTTTGCTTTGTTTTTTTTTTTTTCAAAATTTTTTAAAATTTTATAATACAAGGTTTCATTTGTATTTGAATGCAGAATGATGCCAATGTTAAAGATGAAGGAGAAAACAGTTAAGATGACTGTGCTGATGGTGGTGATGATGATAATGATGAAAATCCAAGCTGGCAATTTAATTACAGCAGGATTAGCGGTAGCTGAAAGGAAATTTAAATTTTAGACTCAGGCTGGCAATTTAATCACCTAACATTGCCTTACAATCCCCATCCTTGCCCCTTTAAGGGAAAATATGAGAGTGTTGGCAAACTTAATATTAACAACCAAATGTGTTTTTTTTGCGAACACCCCCATCCAAAATGCCAAAATCATGTTCACATTGTTAAACACAAGTTAGACGATGTCTACAGCTATTTGGCCACCATTGAAACTATTGAAATATAGAAATAGCCAAACAGGCAACAAGGTAAAGCCTTCTTCCGGTTCAGAACTGTATTCTTCCGGAGGAAGTGGATTAGCTAAGATGGCTACCCCCAGTTGATGGTACATTGATTCAGTCGGACATCTTGTAAGATGGTGGACATCACGCATATCCGGATAGTACCAGATATGTGTAGCCAACATGCCAGGTTGTCAGTTTCTTTGTAAATAAAAGGAGAGTGTGTGCCGATCATATGAAATAGTGTGAAGGTGTTCGCAAATCGTAATGTTCGCAATCGATGACACCACTCTAGATCGATATTTTGACTAAATCGGCGCTGTTGACGTTGTTAGAGAAAGCCGCACCTACACTACACTAACAAACTAAAGACGTGAAATTGGAGATGGTATCAAACTCGGGTTGTCAATGAAATCTAGTAGCTAATGCTCACAAGTACAATTTTAGTCAAGTTAGGATTGAGGAAAACTGACTGACTACTTTGTATTGTTTTAAGTGAAGGAGGATTTGCTCCTGACACTTTTGACACATTAGATAAAACCAACCATTTTTGTTACCAACCTGTGAGTGTGAGTTCTGTTGATCAGTATCACTCATTCACTGTCAGCTTATGGACTACATTCTGACTGACTACCTTTAAGATGCTAAACAAAGTCCTTGTAAGACTAGGACAGGCTGCTATTTTAGTCCAGCTATACATCAGTGGCTCAATTGATGCTCCTGTCTTGAGTTGAATGATACTCCTGTCTCCAAAGTTAGCCACTTGGAGGGTTAGAGATAGATGAAAAAATGACAAATTAGTTGTTGATATTTAGAAGATGATAAGATGAGTTCCCATTACTGAATTTTTTATTACCTGGGGAGGACTTCCGAATGCACCTCACAATACCAAAGCACCAGACAATACAAATAATTTTTAGACTTGTATATGAGAAAGAAGTGGTAATTCATGGCTTTGTATATTATAAACAAGTTAGACATGTTCAGTATCTACTTGATTGCCTAACTTTTCCCACACTCCCTGACACTTCCTGGTGAGTAAGTAAGTGGCATTGATTTTTTTTTTTAATATTTTATTAACATATCGAATTTGTCTCTTGTCACAAGGTGAACTGCTGGGAAAACTGTGCAAGTTCATGGGCTCCATTGTGTATGAGAGAGCCAAAGACCAAATTCTTGAGGGCATTCGCACTAACCTGGAACGTCATGGACTAGGTGACGACTCTGCATCAACTCCTGGTGACTTTCCAGAAAGTATTATGTTTGGCTCACCCAATACAAGTGCAAGATTGATAGAAAAGGTATTGTGTTAAGTTAAATACACACTTGTAGCATGGACAAATGATCCTTGTCTAATTAATGCATTCTATCTAAATGATACATTATCATATGAATCCATAAAATGTGCAGCATTCTTTAGATGGCATATTCCAGCAGCATATTGAAAATATACTTATGGACTTCACTTGACAGTTACAAGTCAAACTATTATACATTATTTAGAACTTCAAGAGCACACATTCTTCACAATCTAATAGCAAGGCCCATATTTCTGTATTTGATTTACCATAAATCTCATATACCTCACCATCTGGAATTTTCAACTGGTCCCTTGAAGATCAAGATAGTGAGAATAAGTGAGATTCTGTTGTATGCTTTAGACAGATAGAATTCCTTTTTCCTGATACTTCATCTACATACCTTTAACTTGGGAAACACTGATTCTTATTTCTTAACCAACAGGGTACTGTTTGTAGGAGCAGCTGTATATTTATATATATATACACAGTTTATGACTATTCTATCCATTCCATTTTGACTACACTCAGCTTTCTCATAAAAACATCTTGTATCTCTGACTTCACTAAAGAGGACACATTTTTTCTTGTCTTCAGAGATCAAGTGATGCATCCCAGATTTTCCACGACACAGCTGGATGGAAATCATTGGAAACCTACATGAAGTAAGTATGGATAACATAACAAAACTGCTTCTCTCTACTGATGCAGTGAGAACAGCACTGAATATGAACTTTGTTGTAATCACCTCTTTGTAACAGCATGGGGAAATGGCCATGGCATTTAGCTCAGGATTAAAAAGTCAAGGCTTTGATGGTGTCAATACCTTGACAGAGTATTTTATAAATTCACATTTTCTTCTAGCCACCCAGATATGTGCAGAGACAGCTGTTGCCTGATTGCAAGTTTTCAACACCTGCAAAATGATAGTGAATGTATGCTTCCTAGAGAGTGTTATCAAGTGATCATGAATAAATCAATTAATAATGTTAATGTTATAAATAATCATTATTTCATCTTCAGTATCATGTTCCAGACGCTTGATAAAAACACATGAAGTATTCAGCCTGTGTTTTTTTTGTCTTTCTCTTTCAATCAGGTGTCTTCAGAGTGTCATCTTGGGCTGTGGCCACAAATTCAATGAGTTTGTTGACCAAGAATTGTTGGATCTGATCTTCGAGACCCTGACACATACCAACCGCTTTGTTAGAGAAACAGGGTTCTATGTTTGTGGAGCACTTGTTACTTGTGGAGCCAGGGAAGGTGGTAGGTAGATTTGCTTAGGTTGTTTGGTTTCCATTTGTATAAATATTAACCCTTTAAGCAAATCCTCAGAGTTAATAAGTGAAGAGATGTTCATATGTATCCAGCTTGTAAATGTTCACTCAGAGTAACCATGTTAAATAATATTTTCGATGGATAATAGTCACACTCAGTCACATTTTCTAAATAACAAAATGCTGTTTTTTCATTTAAAAGTGTTTGGGTAATTGTAACCTCTTTTAGTATGCCTCCAAGAAAGTATAGTTTGCTATAATTGTTATTTCTGTAGCTGTATTAGTCTCCTGAAAAAAGATGTAAGGTGTGCATCAGTTACACGATCACAGGATATTTAGGAGGGCAATACATACAGTGTAAATTCAAGAAAATGATGATGGAATAAAAGCAGATCTTGGAACACATAAAATAAGAAATTCATTATGGCATAATGAAACTGACTCTGTTTTATGAATTGCATAAAATGAGGATAGGATTGGCTCATTCTGAGTGACCTTATTTATCCTTCTGTGGCAGTTCTGATGAATCATCCAACCAGTCACATGGTTGTATTTAAGCATTCAACTCAACCACACTTGCTTATTGTACCAGTTAAGAATGGTGCACCTGAAAGTGTAACTTATTAGGGGGGGATATCATGGAAATAATGGGCTGAACAGTATTTATAAGCATAGCACTATCTTCCACAGCTGAAAATGACAGCGATGCAAAACTGACAGAAGAGAATGCAATTTACCGTCATGGAAAAGTATTTTCAGAACATCTTGGCCAAGGTCTTGCAGACAACTGGAGTCAGGTAACCTTTCTTTAATATTACCTCACATTTTATATCACCCTTAGAAATAATGAAAATAACTAGAATAAGAGAGTTTTATTTTAGTCGTCAAGGACAGTGTCACATTTATTCATATCCTATACTGACAAAATAAGTGTTTGTCTTAAATGTTAGATTATTTCTTTGAAGTTTTGTCAGATAAAAGTGGCTATGCTGGTTGTTTTATTTTCCATCACATACATTGATTCATCATATTTGATATGAGTACTGAGGAGCGACTTTTGTTTTTCAGGTGCGCATGGCTGGCTCAGTCGCAACCCGCCAGTTCCTGACCAGTCTGCCGACAGAGGAGGCAAGAGAGAAGTTTTATCCTATCCTCATTCCGAGAATGTGCCTCAACAGGTGGGTGTTACTATGTAGGGGTTGATTCTGCATAAAGATTTACTAACACCTGAGTCATTTTGTTCTTATATGATTAGAAACATAGTCTTATAGTTTAATGCCTCAGGTAAATTATGATGTATTCAACTTTGAAATATCTATTTGGCTCTGATAAATATGAAATATTTGTTCATAAAATGCCAGTGTTGTTTTCTGTCTCAAGTCATCCGCATCATGAATAAAAATTCAGTCATATTACAGAGATTGACCTTTGGCAAGGCCTTGTAATATACAGTTCACATTTTGCAGTTCAGAATTTTATCTTGGCTTTCACAGAAAATAGCCAGATTTTTCTCATAGCATGCTTTGAACATGAGGCAGCATAAACTGAAAAAAATAGAACTGACATGTCAACCAGGAGAGCAACTTTCTCATCAGAACAAATCCTGTATTAAGATAGCATTCCCTCCCACTGAATCTTATTCCATGCAACATCAGAAAAAGACTAGCCATGGACAGCAGGTAGACAAGATTTTGAATGGACATAGCAAATGGATGTTCCAATAAAATAACAAAAAAAAATGGAAATTGAGTTTTAATCCAGGATAATGAACTGTGCATGATAAATTAAATTATTTTGTAGCCAGTAACCTCACTCTAACTCTCTATGAGTGCCAAGCCAACAACTTGTCTAGGAACCCATAGTTTTCTTCAAATTACGGCATTTAATTTCTGTTGTGGGTGTCTAGAGGTCGGGAAAAATAACTTCTGCATGACCCTGTTTGTGGATGTTTTCTTCAGATACTACATGGCTGAAGGTGTCAGGATTTATTCTCAAGAGACATGGCGTCAGATCACACAAGGGGAGGGCAAGGCACTGGTGGAGAAGTACATACAAGAAGTGGTGAGCTGTCTGTCTTTTCTCCAACTCACTAAACTATCCTTTTGCACCGTCTTACATGCAGAATTGTAAAGGACTATGGACAACTTTTTCACTGCACATGTTCTTGTTGTTATCAGTCCAAAAGCATTTGGGTTCTAGCCCTTTGGCTCAAATCCATGTTAAAGTAAGGGCAAGAGGCCTTTAGTTAGGCTGTGCTGTAGTATAGATTGTTGGAGATATCAGGATTTGGCACAAGAATTTCATTGTGCGTAACATGTACATTGTAGCTCAAGTAGAACAAAATCGTACACCTGATGCCAAAGAATATACTAATATCATTTTATATAGACTGATGAATATACTTTGGTTTTTGTTGTTTTTCTTTTTCATTTCACTGAAATTAACAACGATTAGATGTGATGATAATAACACACATTGTGTGGCCTGTCTCTTGTAGGTGGATTTCTACATTCAAGCCACAGAGTCTGATAACCACGCTGTGAGGGAGGCAGCTTGTGCTTGTATAGCTGAACTGGGATCAAAGGTGAGGAAATATATTTTAAGTTATTTAGTGTATTTTTGCACTGCTGCTTTTGAGTGATTCTTAATGTACATGACAAAAAGTCTTGGAATATTGTTACTGTGTCAACATATTGACCCAAATTATTTTAGTAGCTTAAATTTCAAGAAAAGTAAGACAAAGCATCATCACATCTAAGAACAAAATGAGAAAGATCCACTCAATGTCACTGCTTTTATGCAAGGGTCAACGCATTTCATTTTTATTCTCTTACAGTTAGTGTGCATCCTAACAATAGCTAGCAGTCATGAGATTTCGGCAGTATTTATTTTATTGCAGTTTTGGCGATATCTGAATTAAACCTCTGTGTAAGTCAACATGGTTCATACTTATTGCTTTTCTTTTTCTGTTTGTCATCATTTATTCACTATGCCTAAGTCTTTGTTGTTGTTGTTGTTTTTTTGTTGTTTTTCTGCTTTCTGAGTTCTTTACCTCATAAACATTGATGTTTACTGCACAGATTGAGAAAGTAGCTGTGAGCCCCCATGTGGCCAGGTTGTTGGAGACTCTTCTTATCTGTTTTAATGATGATAGCTGGCCAGTCAGAGATGGTAAGATACAGTAAAGTCCCGAAAGCAGGATTGTCCATCAGATCAGTTTAGACACAGCTTTCCACAGACTATTTTAACACTGTTCTTGAACAAAACAAGCCCGTCATTGAACTGGAACAATCAGCCATGTTAACAAATAGCAAGCTTAGCCAAAGAATTTGTTATCAGGATTGACATTAGTCAAGGGCTTTATTATGTAATGGTTAGTGGATGTGAACTAGTTAGCAGGGATGCCACTCTTCCGAGAAATCCGAGAACATCGGCGGCTCCGAGAATGCCATCCGAGGTTGTTCCGAGAACCCGTGGCGACTCTCGGAAGAAGTAAATACCCGAATTTTTACAAGAAGTTTCGGTACGGCCGCTGTGTGGATAGCTCAGCATTCATAATAGACATAGGCGTTTCAATACGGCAAGCATATGGCTAGACAGATTAAAATCAATGAAAGGTCACTTCTGGCCTCAGTAAGGGCGTTTCGTAAATTCCAAATTGTCGTGGAAGCGATTATTTTGGTTTTGAAAATACATTTGCAGTTTGCAGCATGGAAACCACATGAGGCACACAAATTCGGCATTATGCTTTCCAATGCATGCTCTCTTTTGCACAAATTACCTTGTAGGCCTGGTTTAGCTTCGGCAGCACTAGAACTGGCTAATAATAGCCCATCGCTCTTGCTTGTCTTCCTGGATCGGTGTGTGGGCTGGTCTACTTTGCAGAACACGTAGATCATCGTTGATTTGCAGAGATAGTCAGAATCATTATATTCATTGAAAAAGCAAGATAGCTGAGCAGCAAATCTTTTAAGGACACCCTAGTAGTATCTAGGGGATTTCCAAATGAAGCTTTCACTTGTCAAGTTACAACCCAATCACTTCGAGAAAGAAGATTATGAAGCAGCCTTAGCCTTCAATATCTGATATTGACGAAGAACATGTTTGAATGACTAATTAGAAGAATCAAACTATGTGATGAGTTTTATTCAAACAGCCTTATCAGCTGCATGATCCACGATAATTAGGGGTTGGCAAGTCTGCTGTCGATTTCTCTACAGCATAATAATGTAGTAAATTTATGTGTCTTCATTTTTTTAAAGAGACAGTTTTATTTCTTTATTGTCTAACATAGGTTTATTTAGGGATCAAACATGATTTGGCTCTTTGAAAGTAGAAGTTTCAGATTAGAGACACCAAGTCCACATGATTTTCCGCGAAGCCGCAAAAGTTTCAGAGAATTTTACGAAAAGTGAGTGGCATCCCTGAGGTAGATTGACTTGCAGTTATTAGCACTTCTTTTACAAAGAGATCTAAAACTGCTTGTGATTGAACCTTGGGCCAAAGGCTTTGTGAATGAACCACACTCTCTTTTAAGCTGTATTGCAACAGCCTTCACCTGTCATTAGGTTATGTTCAGCAGTTTGAACTTTTGTTCTCTTTTCTTCCAACACACTAGCGGCCTGCATTGCCTGTGGACACTTTGTACTTTGCTTCCCTGAGGAATCCAGGTAATACCTGTCAAATGTGTATTTTATTTTGACATGTGATCTTCTGCCATCATCCCATTGACATTGGTTCAGATAAATATGACAATACTGTTTATAAGATTACTTTGTTTTTGTTGTCATGTCATCGCCATAATGAGCAAAAATTCTGCTACACTACATTATATATGCACTTGGGATTGATGTCCTAAAGTTTGTTAATTCGTTAATCTGTGATCCTTTTTATATGATGATATGATTTGGTATTGTTGACAAGTGGCTTAGGTCCTGACCCATGTGCATGCTTGATGGGTCTAAATTTTACACATTCATTTGAAGTCTATCTCACACTTGTTCTTGACTGAAACAAAGATTAATATGGGTGGATGGTGACAGATCACTTCAGTTCATCCTTAGGTTAAAACTGACACTTTGTTACACTTATGACCTACTATTTGTGTTTCTTTTGTCATTCAGATCATCTTTGCCGGCCTTGTATCCACTGTTTTTCAACAACCTGCAAGACAATATTCCTTCAGTGAGACAAGGAGCAGCAGTTGCCGTCACAAACATTGTCAAGGCCTATGGTAATGCTCTGTGGATTGCATTGTTGTTTATTTCCTTCTCTATACATAAAAGTGAATGAATTATGAACATGCAGCTCTCTCTACAAGATTTATTCCTTCCAGGTCACTGTGCATTGTAAACATTTGGTTCATCATTTAGTATGAGCAGTTCTTTATAAGCTGTCAGAGAAATGATCTGTTAAGAGATGCAGAGTTTCAGGAGTTTTCATCAGGTGATGGAAATCGTTAAACTCAGTATGTTTTCTGTTTTGCTTTGTTTGACCTCTCCTGCATAGATGTTGACAAGTTTTGCAAGAAGTCCCTGGTTTCTGCATAGAAAATGCCTGAGGCATACACTTCTTCCTTAATCTTGCACTTCCAAGAGGCAGTTGCACAGTGATGGAGACTTTCCCATAGGTGTCTCACTACCCTTTCAGCAGTAGACATCAGAATATCTGTCACAAAGCTGGGCCTGTTATTAACTGGTATTTTGAACTGTGAACTGCTGACTCCTCACATCTCCTCACTCTACAGGAGGGTCCTTAAATCAGACAAAATCAGGGCAACATAGCCTCGCTCTCTGCCAGAAAATAAGAGACTTTTTCATGAGTCTGATGCTAGAGTCCTTAGTACCGCATACAGTATATGAAATTTTACAAGATGGGAAACAAAAACAACCTTCTGTAATGCTACCATTTGAGTGCAGTTGTTATAAAAATGGAGATTGAAGTATATAACTGCATTTACTGTCATCAAAAGAAAGTTTGTTCTGTTACCTTGATTTTGGGTTACAGGACTGTTGTATCCCTCTGACCTATTGTGATATCCTTTGTCTGCTCATAACAAGTGCCCATGTGAACTTCTTCTCACGTTTATCCACTGGGTTCAGGTGGCGCTGAGCAGGAAGTGGTGTTTACCAAGATCAAAGAAGGGTTTGAGAAGATCAAAGAGCAGCCAGCAACATCAGAAAAGTATGGGGCCTTGGAAAAATCCCCAGCCACATATGGAGTGGCTAAACAACTGAGAGATAATGACCCAGACATACATACCAATCAACAGGTAGGATATTTGAACACTCTTTCATTGTCTGAACAAGTTACTTGTGCAAAAGTAGTAAACTTGAGATCAGTCTTTGAAGTCTTCCCTTAATAAATTTTCAGTACTGAATGCCTAAGCAGAGGAACCGAACTCTATTGCTTTGGGTGTGTCTGTTTTCAGCCCAGCAGTTTGGTATATACATTATGGCATGTTGATCACTGGTAGGTGGAATGATAGGCATTAAGAGCAGTCTGGAGATTAATACTGTTGGAAGGCCAATAATGACTTGAAGGACTTTCAATAGTATTATTTGCGGCAGCAGATTGTATTTTCTCAGTAATGTTTGTTTGAGATCATGCATGCAATGCTTCCTGCTCAGCTCTCTTAGCCGGACATTCTGATCCCTTTACCAATATTTTAACCCTTGTGATGCTACAGTAAAATCAATTCTCTTATTCACTATCCTAAGCTGGATGCAACAGTAGAATGAATTCCCGCTCAAATCGTGACAAGCGGTGATTGAATTTTGCAGCCTGGTGTCAGTTGATCAGGCAGCAGACAACACATACAACAGTCATTATCTGTGACATTATCCAACAGCCAGTGGGAGGCTGGACCCAAGAAACTTCAGACCCCTAGAGTTAAGGTCCCAGTTGCACACTTTCTTTCTCATCATTGCTAGCACAGCTCACTTTTGGTTCCATTACATTTCTTCTCTTTTCTATGTTAATATCACCAGAGTCCACTGTGTGTGGTTTGACAGCTGTTGTCAAGTCTCATATGCATTCCCCGATCTCTTTCAGATGTATTCCTGTGGATCCCTGGCTCCCAAGATGGGGCGGGGTGGAGGCTGCATGGACCACAAGTTCAGGAAACCTTCAGAGCCATGGGAATTGGCAGATGGGTGAGTCGTAATCTCTAATTTTAACGCCTAGCAAAATGTTTTAACCTGGTCTTTGTAGGATGTGTCCATGTCACCAGAGAGACCAGCTGTGTATTGCTACCTGGTTGTTTTTATTGTTTAGTGATGTAAAGTATGTGTAGATCTTTAAGTCACTGCGTAAGTGTACTATATGCTCCTCAGGAGTTAAGAAAGTCTTGGTGTGATCAGGCTGGGGTGATAATAGTGTGAAATCTCATGAGCAGGCATAAATCTGGATACAAGACTTACAAACCGCATTGTTAAGTATCCATCATGCACTGACAATCATCTGTTTGTTCCCAGGTGTGTCAACCTGTTGGCTGAGCTGAGCCATGTCCAGGCTGTCAGTGGTCAAGTGGCCAAACTGATCCCAGCTATGGCCAAGGCCTGCAACACCAAGACATACACACATTACCCCAACTTCCTAGAAACAGTTTGTAAACAGGTAAGAAATATATGACTTCAACATCCTGGCATAGTTAGGAAATTCCCTTACTCAGAGAGATATTCTGTAAACAGGCAAGGAACATATCGTCGGTCTTCGCGTAGGACCACCCAGGCCAACTATATGTCATATGGGTCATTTCACGTCAGATCAATCGGCTCTGCCGGTGACCCTCTTGGATTTTGTTAAAACTTGCCCTAAATGTTCTTCAGGGTCAGAAATGAAACCAAGCCAAAAAGTTCCTCTGAATTCCTCCTAGTTTCTGAGAAAAATTTTTTTTTAAGAAAATTGGCGTATTTTAGGTAAAACGCGCACAGCCATTTTGTCGAAGTTTGAGCTGTTATATTCAAAAAACCGTTTATCTCAGTGAAATGAAAGTGCCCACAGCTCTTCTCAGTATTTCAAGGTTTAAGATTATGCTACCAGACTTTTTCTGATTTGTGTCGATTTCACCAAATTTGCCCACAAAAATGGCATTGCGTACAAAAAGTGCCAAGTTTAATGATGATAAAA
>JAWQUT010000134.1:811509-825913 GCA_033807755.1 Ellobium chinense | reverse complement strand
CTTAAGTGAAAATCATTGGTAGTTAAATGTATGCTGTAGCCATCCTACTTTCTAGAATCTGTTGACAAATTTCAGTGCTGTTTTCACATTGAGGTACAGTACAAGATAGGAATCATGTCCATCAGCTATTTTCCTCTCAGACTTGCTACCTTGAAGTCTGCTGTCTCTCATGTACAGTATATTTGTGTGCGTGATATTGTTATTAGAGACGATATTATATAATAAATTGTCATTATATTCTGACTGTCTGTATTGTTGCAAGTTACATTGATTAAATTGTGATGAGATACTTCAAAATTCCAAAAATTTAGATACCGGGTCATATTGGTAGTCAGTGCCTTCTACTCTTTTGAAATTCATAGAAATATTTAATCTACCAATCCTTTACCTTCATGGTCTTAGATGTATATAACAGTTAGAAGCTTCTTTTCATATGTGTTTCAGCTTCCTAACATGGCCAAAGGTCTCGGAAAGCGGCCATTCAAGATGTACTTAGAAATGTTTCTGGATTACATCTTTGAAGCATTGGTGAGCATGAAATTTTGTCCTTTTTGTGATTTGCTACTGATATATATATTAATGAAGTTTGCTCTGTTTTATTTCAGATGCTTCTTTATTAGTGACATGTCCTTAAGTATGATATTAACATGAAATATGTATAATTTTTGTTCAATGAAATAAAAATAAAGTTAACCACAGCAGATTATATAAGGGAAGTTTGATCTCCAGGTCTGAACAGTGGCCTGAGATTTACTGATCATCTCAGGGATATGGGTCGGAATGGGCAAGCTGAAGCTTAAAGAGGAGGTGAGCTTTAAGGAGTGTATTCTGTGTGAACCTGAAAATCAATGGCTGAGATACCAGATTATTGGTTTGTAAAAAGTGGAGATATTACAACAAAATCTAAGTAAAGAGCCCTCTTTGTCTTTTTGAATGCCATTCAAATAAGAGTTGGAAATATGAATTTTGTTGTTACTCTTATCTAAATTGATATGTTGACAGGACAGTGATGTTGTGTTGACGTCAGCCGCTGCCTCCCAGTGTCTCATTGAGCTGAGTCTGTTCCTGGGTCCCGGGATCCTGAAAGGGAGGGTGGAGAACTACAACAGTTTGTGAGTAGATTACGGTACAGGGATGGCAGAATGCCAAAAATTTTCGAAAGACCAAAAATCAGATCTGAAAATAAAGGGTATTGTAACAAGCAAATGCATGAACAAATTTTCCATAGCGAGCAGAGACCAGTATGTTGATCTTGAACTTTTGTCATGGATTTCTGCCATTCATGATATTAGTATCACCCACAGTGTTCATTGTTAACCTGCTCAGCTTCAGGGCATTTTTGGGGAGGAAGCAGTCATTTACGATGATTTAGCATTGTATGAATGGAGCATAACTCAGCAGTTACCTTTTATCATAACATATTTTCTGGTTTACTTGCAGGTATCTTCAGCGCTTACAGTCCATACCTGGTATGCCAGAGTCCTGAAACCCTACCTCACATGGTCACATCTTCGCTGAGCAGTACACCTTCATCATGACCATTTTTTTATATGTTTGGTTGTTTTGTCAGTGTATTCTGAGATCAAATGGGTTGGACAGGTGGATAAAAATATCCTGCTTGATATTGCTGCTGTATGGCCATTCATTTATTTTGGTTGTGAAACTGAGTTGCATCTTTTAAAGACAATGCCCAATCTGACAGTGAGAATGTTTTTTGTGTGTGCTACATACTAAAGTGATGAAATCACCTGTCTAGAGATTTTGAATGCAGTTGCTTGGCAAGCAGTCCCAAAATAATGGAGACCAGAAACAATATACTACTGACTGCCCAGGGGCAAGTGCCCTTAGATAACAGCATAGGTCAGTGAGGGTTACAAATACCTGATGAAAGTAGCAGATGCATGTGGCTTCTCTTGTCCCACCCCTGCAGTGGACCTATTCTGTGGACTGATGAAACCAGTCATAGATGCAGATGCAAGGGAAAACCATCCATAATTGATTCTGGCAGTGAAGTAATAAAATCACAGTTTGATGTGGGCAAAGCAACCTTCTTTTCATGAGAGGGAGAAACAGTATGCATGTATATTTATATTTGCCTTTGAATTACAATGGAACTTTGTTATCACAACCATTGCTAACAAAATTCCCTGCATAGCACACCCTCTTTCAACAGTCCCAACTGCTTTGTTGCATATAGGGAACTCTGAATGACACAAAATTTCTTCTAACACACCTTCAGAAACTTGGTCCGAAGAGTGAGTTTGGTATCAGGGTTCCACAATATTGTGATATTTTATTTTTTGTATATTTCTGATTCGTGCTAACAGCTCGAGATCAAAACATATGGTTAATAACATTNAGAAAATAGAGGCATTTAAAAGGGGCCGATAACAGCGTTCGACATTTCCGTGAATTCGAGATTAGTGTGTTCGAGTTTTCTGTGCTCGACTGTATTTATATTTGCCATTGAATTACAATGGAACTCACAACCATTGCTAACAAAATTCCCTGCATAGCACACCCCCTTTCAACAGTCCCAACTGCTTTGTTGCATATAGGGAACTCTGAATAACACAAAATTTCTTCGAACACACCTTCAGAAACTTGGTCCGAAGGGTGAGTTTGATATCAGGGTTCCACAATATTGTGATATTTTATTTTTGTATATTTCTGATTCGTGCTAACAGCTCGAGATCAAAACATATGGTTAATAACATTTATGTCTCAACTTTTAGAGTTTCATTTTGCACATTTATTTGCCACCTTTGCGTCTATTTCTTTCTCTGATATTCCCCAGCAATGCAGATGTCTCCAAAATTCCTGTCTTGTCTGGTAATCTCAGTATTTTCTTGTGAATGACTTAAATATTCATGACATCTTGTTACTTCCTTATGGGTGCAAAGACAAAATGGAAACTCAGACTATCCACTCTGAGCATTAAGACTGTATTCAGTTTGATATTGCTACTAACTGCGAGTTTAAATAACTAAAGATTAAAAATGGATGAATCATTACATGTATTGATTTCTGTTACTTACATTGGGTAAAGTTAGGTTATGTAGGCCCAGTTAACAACCTATTTATCCTAAATATTCATAGAATAGGAGTAGTAGAAGATCTCTAATAACTTAAAATATCTTGTATATTACCCAGTGACTTAACCAAGTCTTCATACATTTCATAGATTTCATAACTCAGCTAATGTGTAAGGTACCAACACAATTCAGTATTTTGGCTTACTGTACTTTGTATAGATATGATGTGGCCATATGTATAAATATTCCCACCTTTCCATTTTATATGTCTGTCAATTTGATGCCATAATTCACGTGTGCCAAAGCGACACTGATAAATGTTTTGTTCCTTTGCCCATTTATTCTTCAGCACTCTCAAATGGAATTACTAAGACACATACCTCACATATCTGAGTGCGGCTGGTGCTCCAAAGCATTTAATGGGAAGATGAACACCAATCTGAAAAGTTTACGTGGTGTCTATATGTCAAAATGAGACGTGTATAAGTTTCTTAGTCATCACTTGTAGTGAGAGAGAGTAAAGACTCGTGATAAGGTACTGAATTTTATTCACAGCAAGAGTTTTTCAGTGTGTGATGTGCTTGATGTACAAGTTAACTATCACTATCCTTACTAATTTTGAGAACTTTAAATGGTGACTATTTCCCTACTGTGCATCATGTTTGTACATACCGTTAGAATGATCTGAATCGTCATCAGTATGAACATCATAAGGATAAGTTTTCATGAATGATCACATTTCACATATATCATTTGTCCAGATGCATTTAACCTCAGTGTGTTGCCGCACTATTCATTCAAGACAAATTCGTTTTCATGTTTTAAGAGTGTATCCCATCATCATTTCGCTCTAGTCATTATTCTAATCCTATCCCAGTCAGCGAGGAAGTGCAGGATTATCCAAGTATTTCAGTAGACTTTCAAACATTTACAATAAAAAATTAGCTGTAACTTTCAAGATTAAAGATTGTATACAAAGCTTTTTCATTTAACCATGAATATCACCCTTATGATTAAGAACAGGAAGTCATTAGTGCAAGTTTAAAAGATCTACCACTCAGCATATCAACTTTGTCATGAAACATGAAATTAGCAGAGGATGATTAAATCAGCCATAACATCTTTGTTGTGGGACTGAGATCTATTAGATTGGCCCTTAACTGAGATAGGGTTAAATTCATTGTCATTCAACCAGAATTTCTAAGTCCCAAATTTTGAAATTAGTAGGAGAAAACGGGAGCAGATGTGTGATGCCGTTTTAACAAACACATACTGTGATAGTATCTGCTGATTCTGTAGTAGACACTGCCCAGATTTCAGCAAAAAGGCAGTAAATATTGCTAATGTTGTATTAAGAATCTTATGGGATAATGCGCAGTGAGTGTAAGAAATTCCTGAAACTAACTCAAACATTGGAGTTTCTTGAGACGTGCCCAAATCTATTTCCAGCAAACAGCAGAATGGCTCCTTGCAAAATGATATGGGTTTTGACTGTGCCATGAGCAAAGATATTTGTGACCAGATTTGTTGTGGTAGAGCCTTCTTTTAGATTGACAGTGTTAGCCCACATTACGTACAGACTACATTACAGGTACTCTTGAGCAAGTCAAGGCTGGTGACAACTGGAACAATAGTGGGTTGCTATTTTGCACACAGCAGTGCCCAGCACTCTTGCTGATCCCGGAACTGTGGCAAATTTCGTAAGAAATATATCGGGACACACCTGTCTAGAGCCTGGTTTTAGATCAGGTAGGATTAAGGAGGAAAAAGCAGACTTGAGACAGTCCCTAGGCATTATCGTGATCTGGAAACTCTATTATGCGTGCTTTATTTTTTCTTTTCTAATCCTGCCGTCCTGTGATATTGTGCATATGAGAAGTCAAAGAGTCAGATATAAGCAATGCCAGTGTCAGGCAACTTAAGTACACAATTTATGCTTTAAGGTAAGATTTAAGTTTATGCAGGATATAAAAGCAGTATCACGGGACTCTCCTAAAGTTGAGAAGCGGACACACCCCTGAATTTGTGCACACAATTGGCAGAAAGAACAGCATGTTGTGTGCATGTTATTAACCTCTATTGACTGGGCTAACAAGTGCCCATCTGAATCAGGAGATTATGTCCTTATGATTTTGTTGTTGTTTTTTTTTGTCAAGTGTAAATAGAGGTAGATTTTAAGCATTCTATCCAGAGATGATCAACGATTAGTTTGACCTTGAACAGTGATAACATATACAATGATAAACCTTGACCCAGTTTGTCTTTAAGATGGATGACGTTTCTACTAACTTGTCAGAATGTATTATGATTTATGAGAAACCATTTTTGTGAGCCATGTTCAGCTTTTCACAATAAAATACATTGGTATGAATGAAAACCGTCTTGGTGAATTTTGTTCATTTGTTATTGTTTATCACTGTGTCTCCATCTTCTCCTTGTCTGTTCTGCACATTTTCTTGCTCTTTTTAGCCATCTTTTCCTGAAGTTATGAAGTTTACAATCAGACATATAAGTTTGCACAGGCACGTATCATCTTTTCAGTATCCTCTTTCTGCCTGTGGCTAATCGTCTATGACCTATATGGCCCCTTTATGACATGCGCAGTGGTAGTCTTATTCTGCAACGTCACTTTGACAGTAAAATAAGATGCGCAGTGGTGAATAACAGATGGCTACGTGACGAAATGGCAGACATACTTGAGATGTTGCACATTAACTATGGGGTCTCTTACCATCGTAAGAAATACATTAGTGTTTCGGTACTAAATGCATTTAACATTTAAATCAGGATAGGATAAGGAGTCGGGAGATTCTCCCATATCTGTTTGTATCTTATCACTCTCTAGAGTAAATACTCAACTTCTATACTTTTTCATCTTATGACAATAAGCCGAACAATACTATGCTTTATAACCTTCAGTGCATATGCAGCTTTTTGTCATGAGACAGTGGTACTGTATCTTGTACAAGACTAACACCCCATTTTACAAATGGGCAGGCAGGGAACGCACCAGCGCGGAAAGAATACCTAGCGCACCAGAACGCATCATAGACGAATGCATTAGACTCCGTGAAAAAGTTGGACGATTGCGAATCGGGCGGATTGAAAAGATCTATCGGAGATTTTATTTCGTTGCTATATACATTCTTTTTTTTTTAAAGGGTAAAAGAAATAAACAGGACCTTTTGTGTATTTTTCTACGAATTTAGATGAAAATCGCATGTTTTTACGTTACGTAGTTCTCAAGAAATCTGTGACACAAATTTGGCTGAAGCGTTTTATTAATATCGATATACATGTATTTCAGAGACCAGAGTGACAAAGCTTATTTTGCCTGGAAAGGATGTGTCATACACAGTAGGATATATGTCTTGCATCCATTCAAAATAGGGCTTATGTCGCTGTTTGACTACATGAAATTATTAGAATGATAAATGGGAGCTTAATGCGTTCACTGTCATTAGATGAAAAAATTATGCTCTGACCTGGGATTATTCTGCCCCGAGATTTAGTTGTTTCAAGTGGCAGGGGGGTTGTCGCATGCAATGAAAAAAAAAATCTGATAAAATCGTGACTGAACAATCATTTTCGCGATAAAAACCATCTATTCTGCCTTACTGAAATCCAAAATTTCTGAAAAAAATCAGCCATATACCCGCCGTAAATATTTTTATGTGCAGATTTTTTTTAAACGACTTATAAAGCAAACAACGATATCAGATTTGTTTCTAATCACCTTCAGAGCCTGATATCTCGGTCCTAGTCTCTCGACATAAAGCTCATTTTGACTTGTTGCAAGATACCGCGCGAGGCGGGGCATCATGTCCTTGAACTTAATGCATTGTTATAACATGAATATATGGTCTATGCTGATAGATACTGTCTTCTCTCTCTCTCTCTCTCTCTCTCTCTCTCTCTCTCTCTTTCTCTCTTTCACACACACACACACACACACACACACACACACATACAAAAAAACACAAAAACACAAACAAAAACAAAAAAAAACAATAAAAAACAAAAATCGAGGTTACGAGTATGACGGGAATGCTTGCAACATTTAATTGGCGTGAGACCCAATTAGTCATAAAATGTGTTACATCTTTTTACGTCTATGAGCTCGTTGCAGTGGCGTATCCATAATATGGCAGCCCAGGTAAGTGCCATAGGCGCCACTCGCAGGGACGCGTCACTGAGTAATTTTCATTAAGTAATTCAAGCTATCTGCAGCTAAACAAAACATACGTTTTCTTCGTGATGTGTGATCTGTTTTTGACTGTCATAGGTTATCAGCTCTGAAATTGCTAGATTGTTAAATCACGTTTATATAATTATCAGGTAAAAATACAGAGCTAGGAACTATTTGACCACATACCTCACAAGATCATGGTCAGTAACAACCAGCAGTAAGACCATTCGCCAGCGATGAAAATCCGAGTTTCGTTGTGCGCAGTTGCAATTTTTTGTATATAATGTCACGATTTGTTATTTCAAAGATTAACAGACTAGCCAGAGTTTTTTATCTGATAGTATGGTAAAACCATTTAAAGATGAGTGTCAGATGTTTGGACAGGGGCGCAATTTCATTGCTTGTCATAGGTGCTGCTTCCCCTAGCAGTTAGTACTTGTAGTGCTTAAAAATGTCCATATGCTGTCCCGTTGCATACTGTATTTTGCCCACGTACCACGTCTGTGGTCTGGGCATATTCCTAATAAACTTGTTAAACTTGTTACGCCACTGAACACAATGAAAAAAAAAAAAACCTGAACTATTTTCTGTCGATCTGTCACTGGTTCGTACATGTCTTTGATTTCCATTTCTGTCACCAGCACCGCCTTAAAATATTTTGAACAGAATGATATCCACATTTGCAATCCACTGGTTTTCGAAATACGACCGTATACGCCAACACAGACAGTGATATATATTCAGAAGTGAACCATCTGTCGCTGTGGAGATATTGTTGTTAGTGTGTCCTATGAGTCGGGGCGTGAGGGATATTCTGCTGTGAGTAAAGGAAAACTTCCTTGTCGTGAAGAAGGCTTGTCGAATTTTTGTGTAGGCTTATTGATTACATGTCTGTGTCTTAGCACTTGAGTCATCGTTTTGTAGAAGTATCTGCAGTGTGTCTCTTGGTGTAGGTCCTTTAGTAAGCACTTGGCAGGAGCCGTTTGTGGAGCCTGAACGCGTGTAGGTCTTTGAGGTGCTTTCAACAGATGCAGTGTGTAAAGGAAAGTTTCACTATAGCGAAGAAGATTTGTGGATTTCTTGTGGAAGCTTGTTGACCACCTGTCTCTGTCTCCATTGCTAGAGTCTTCGTTTTGTAGAGGTGATGACAGTCGTTCTGCAGTGTCTGTTGATGTAGGTCTTTAGTAAGTATTTGGCAAGAGTCGTTTGTGGAAGCTGATCGGTCTATAATAGGTCATCAATTGATGTGCTGTGAAAAGATGCAGCGAGTAAAGAAAGTTACACTACAGCGCGGAAGACGCGTGGTTTCCCTGAACAGGCTTATCGATTACCTATAACTGTCTCAAACACTTAAATCGTCCTATTCTAAAGGGTGATGACCGTTATTCTGCAGTGTCAACTGATGTAGGTCCTATGTGTATATTCTAGCAACGTCGTTTGTTGGGGCTGATGGGTCTGAAAGTCATTTGATCTGTTTTGAAAAGATGCAGCGAGTAAAGAAAAGTGTTGCTATGGAGAGGCAGATTTACCAATCTGAGGCCAAGTCTGTCGCCGTTTTCTGAGTCATTGTTTTGTTGAAAGTGTTAACCACAATGTAAGTCCTTATCGTAGACTATGTAAGCTTTGTAACTGTATTTTGGCAAGAGTTGTTCATTGAAGTTGAACGGTCAGTTGATCTTCTGATGTGTTTTCCCGAGAGGATGAATGACGCACTGTTATTTCAGTGTAAGGTAAATCTTAGTTATTTTTGTTCCTCTTTGTTATGACATTAGTCACTGTAAGTTATCCAAGAAAGCAACAAAGATTACTTCATGAAATGGGGAAATAAAAAAACGGTCATCCTCGACAAGTTTTCTAACGAATTTCATCTGCCTAAGAGGCGTGCATCCTTAACTGGCCTTTCCCAAAAAGGGACCAAAAACAAAAAAAAAAACACAAAAAAACCCAAACATTCCACGTGGCTAAACTAGGGCAGCCGAGGCCTCTACGTGACGTCCACTCTTTATTTACTCCACAGCTCTGTTTTTTTCTATCACAAAGGTTGTTTACTTGAAACTATGAGCATTAGCATTCCTCAGTCACTCAAGCTTTCGAACCTCACTGTTATCCCATTTGGGATAGTTTGTCCTGACTGGTTGATTAGGAAAGGTGAATTCAACATAATAAGCGAGCTGGTGTATTCTATAGATCCCATTTCTATAACACCTCCTGCATCTCTTCTTTTTCATACCTAGACTTGGCCTATTCATTGATTAGTTTGTTGTGAGAGGAATAAGCTTACAGTTGATGAAAAGTGCCGTTAGCCTTGTGTGTGGAGAACTTTATTAGAAGCTTATATATAGATATCAGTGGATATAGATATAGATATAGATAAATGGACTGGGCGTGACGATCCAGTGGATGTTTTCGCCTCATTACTTGGGTTTCGATCCTAATTCTTGCGAGAAGTTGCTTTTCCAAACAGACTTGGCAAGTCACGATGCAATGAGCATTGTGAATGGTAAATAACAAGGATATTGTTCTGTGATTACGTTACGCAATATTACAGTGGCTGTCGCTTCGCAGTAACGGAATACAATCAACATTAATGACTTAAAAAAACACGCCGCTTTGTAAATTGAGAGCTTGCGCACTAACGATGGGATCTCCTACCATCATAAGAGTATTTCAAGTCCACATGTTGAAGGCTGCTAGAGATGCATTCAGCACAAACGCACCAATATGATTCTTACGATGATAAAAATCCCATCGTTGATGCGCAAGCTCTCATGTGTATAGGTGCCAGCTGAAGCAGATGGTAGGCCTATTCTCAAGTGCTGAGAAAAGGGTCAACAACAACTCATTTGCCATGAAATTCGGACGCCATTTTAAAGGCAATTCAAGCATGTAGGGTTAGATAGGAATCATGTGGTCGTATACATAATCTACACGTAAACTAACGTTCTGCCTTAACATAGTGTACACTACTAATCTTTTGGGAGTGCATTAATTAACGGAAGGATTATGCACAGGAACCTGTGTTTTAGTAGTCAGGAATAAATGCATAGATTCATACAAACTGAATATGCAACACCATCACACCTCAGGGGCTGCCAGCGCGAGTCATACAGGGGTATTTTCCCCTTATCTCAGTGTTAATCTAGAGCTAAAAAAAAAAAACCTCATTCACCAGAGCACTTTTTTTTGCTTGGACTTTTTGTTTTGGTTTTAGTGCGCTCACATATGCATGCATAACAGCTTTTATTTTAAAGCAATTTTGGCAAGAGATGGCTCACTATATTATCCGCATGACAATGCCCCACCTGTTTCCATATTTTCTATTATTGGTGAGCAACCAGTCACCCAACATGACGCACGCGCACGGCATGACAGTGCTCACACCCAGTTTCGACTGGTTGCATCTCTCATAAATTTGCATACAGATAGGGGTGATTCAGATGAATTAATTTACTGGTTAGAGTAGGAATGTGCTTAATGTCCGCTAGAGCGAGAATCCTATTCAGAAAGAGCTTATTTGATCCTTGGTTGGTTGTTTATGTTGGTGGTATCATAGATACTCTACTATCTATGGTGGTATTCATTTTATCCCCTGAAGCGGGCTGCTATATTCAGAAACTTCCGAACAAATCATTTTTTTTAATGCACGCGCATGGACGTCAATATAGCAATACATTATTTTGTTGGCCTATTCATCATTGCTGTTATCATCATCATTGTTATCATCATCATCATCAACATCATCATCAATATCATCATCAACATCAACATCACCGAGGAGCAATAGCTACTTCTACCCAGTTTGTCCGATCTAAATCTTTAAAAACTAATCTTAGGTGTTAAGAAACTTTTTGCTCCTACTGTTGTAGTTGTTGTTGTTGTTGTTGCTGTTGTTGTTGTTGTTGTTGTTGTTGTTGTTGTTGTTGTTGTTGTTGTTGTTGTTGTTAAGTTGTCTTAACAATGAAATTACAAGTAATGTAAACCGATTGCATCTAAGAGTTTTCCATCCTGTGAGCATCTGTATCTGGAGGAGATAATCCTCCACGTGATGTTGGGTGAGTCTTTGGACAGATTAGAAAATGCTAAATCTCCGTGCGTATCCATAACTTCCGGTGAGCATGCAATCCGAATAATTCAATGAATCATCCAATTTAGCCTCATTCTTCATTCGACATGACCCTTCCTCCTCCCCGCCCCCACCCCCGACCCCAAACCTATATATCTTGGGGGTATGCGTTACTGTCAAACCGGTGCACCATCTGCACCATGTCCAATTCTACAATAGTTGAATGTCGTTGTTAATCAGCCTTATCTTAAAACAAACCCACACCATCGTCGACAGCATCCGCCATTTATGACAGCAATAAAACCACTAACATCAGCATTAAGCCATCGTTCTTTCCTGTGAAAGTTAAAAAAAAAAAAAGAGAAGAAGTGAATTTTGTCGGGCTGTGTGTCACAGATGGCGTGATGAGCAGCTATAATACCCCGGTGAGCATATTTGACTCATCTGCATTCACATGTGGTGAGGGACACCAAACACAATACATGTGATGTCAATAATGAGTTTACAAAGTTTGCTTCTTGGCAATGGCTGCTCACGGGACTTTACCGTATGTTTACCCCCAAAAGGACTCATTGCTCAGTAATTTTCTCAGCTCCTTGTATGCATTGAGTGGCTCCGGCGTTGATAACCAGCATTCGGATTGGTCAATAACTTTCACTGCCCATAACAAGGCAACCGTCATTTTAACAGATGGGTGCACTGAGATAAATGTGAATGTATTGCTTGCCTAAAACATGGAGAAATTGACTATGACAGAAATAGAACCCAGGCTCAGAATCTCTTGATGCAGAATCCAAAGTCATGATAATTCAGCCAGTTTGCTCCAAATGAGGGAGGATGGATACAAACAATCCATTTTTTGAACTGGTTATAAGTCGTCTTGTTCTTAAGAATTTAGCTCTGAACGGACACAGCTTATCAATAAAATATCGCCACGCTCTCCTCCACGACCCCGTGGGGAAATCCGAATCTCGGCAAAAAAAAAAAAGTCGCAGAAAGGGTCAAATGCCTTTTTTTTTTTTTTCCCGGGAAAAATCATCGGAAAGAAAATAAATTCCATAGCTATAGAGTGGTAACTCAGTAAGTATTAAATTATGAGGGGATCCACGGTTTTGGATGCATTACTCCGGTTCACTGTGATTTAGTTTTTAGAACTTAAGAGCTGTAAAGCATTGCAGGTGACACAGCCGGCCTGTGCTTTTCTTGTTTTCACATCAAACCTCATGATATAGTAACTAGGCCCTCCGATGTCACGGTTGTGCATACTACATGTGAGTTAAGACGCCCTGTTAATACTACCGTTTCTTATGAGCGTTTAGTTCTAGCTGTTTTTTGTTCTTTGTTGCCGGAAGCATCATCACTGCACTTCAGACATATCCACAGATGCTCTGTTTCCTACATCATAAGCCACTCCAAAGACCATTTGCCTACTGTGCCGGTTGTCATCTGACTGAAGACTGCTATGATCCTCCCAGCTAGCTTGCCGTATCTTCCACCTCCTTTCAAAACATCCATCTCCTTCATGTGCGCCTCACTGCATGGTTCCTCTCCTAGATATTTTCTTCTTCCTCTCTTAGTTTATAGTCAGTTCCTGGATGACATCTGCTTGATAGTTTGGAAGTGGCATGAATTTAGCCTGAGTTGAATTTTTGCCCAACTGACATTCTTTTTCTTTCGATAAAAAATGCATTTGACTTTTTATCTTACCGGTTGACTTTCAGCCTTCGCCATCTCTGACTTCCGCTTTCTTCTCCACGTTGCCTTTTAGCGTCTCTTTGACTATTTCCCATTTATACTTGGTATAAGTATTCGTAAATTACTGTTCATGAAACAGGGTAGTGGCCAAAAGACAAGTAAAGGATGAGAAAGTGGGAAGAGGTGTGAAAAGAAGAATAAACCTCATTAAGTGACTCAAACCCGTGAAATCCACATAATGATAATAGTTTATTTGGAAAAACTACCCATTTACCACAGGGTTTTCACTGGTCGGGGCCACCAACGAAACGTTCACCATACCATAAAATTCAACTCTTAATATTTCTATTCACAATGTAATTACAGAATAGATATACAATACTTTTATTTTTATTTCGTTTAACAATCGTTCTTCTCTCGCAAAACCAATTAAAATTCTATTCTGCAGTAGTTATTAATGATTTTGTGTGTGTGTGTGTGTGTGTGTGTGTGTGTGTGTGTGTGTGTGTGTGTGTGTGTGTGTGTGTGTGTGTGTGTGCGTGCGTGTGTGGCTGACGAATTGACTCATAAGATATTAATGCAAGGCTCTGGGTCCAATTATAGATGGCTTTAATGAAACGGGAAAACTGTGACAATTCTTTAAATATACTCTCACCCTCATGTGATATTTAAAACATGTCAGTATTGAAGGACGTTGCTTTCTATGTTCTCATATTTTTCACCCTCATACATATAAAAATTATGTAGATCTACAGTATCTTCTGCTGGCAACCGTTTGGCAAGCTTTCTGCTTGGAATTAAATCATTGTTTTTATGACTTCATAAATGGGACTAAAGTAACAGGTGGCAGCCCCGAATTGGTTGGTTCCAAGCGAGTTATGAATGTAATATGAGGCAGTGTTGGTGCAGTGCGTGCTTTATTACCAGACTATCACGCCGGGCGTGTGTTCAAAGTGCAAAAATTTATAATATTAATAGGCGTTAGAATGAATTACTTCTTGTCAACAGATGGTAACTTGGGAATAACAGAACAAACACTTATAAACGTTGGGTGTTCATCAGACACCGAGGAAGGCTAGGGATTTTTGTTGAAAATAGGCTATTGTATATCATGGTGAGGTGAGGATCAAGGGGACATATTGTCAACATACCTGATGTTTTTATATACTCTAATGACCTGCATACACGTTGTAGTGTGGAGTGCCGTGGTCCTGACTTCATTATTTTGTATGTATAGAGTTTTACTTATGGACTCGTACAAACTCGAAACTGGGAAATGGTTTTCTTGAAGATCGACTTCGTGATCGACTTGCACTGGAGCCAAATATCAGATTGCATTACGTGTTACTGTTACTTTTGTCAGGAACATCGTCGTTGCAGTGCGGACATGTCCGTACGTAAGTGTTCCGATGTCACCCCCCC